>JAWZYV010012424.1:0-280744 GCA_038373885.1 Cheiracanthium punctorium
ACAGAATAAAAACTACTCAAGTAATACGATTTCTGATTAAAATAATTTATTTATAAATAACACACGAGTAATTATTCACTAAACATGATTTTCATACATATTTTTAGAATTTCTAAATACATTATAAGCGTTCACTTACCTTTACATTCAGAGCAAAATGTTCGAATTTTAGGATAAATTTTCATTAAAGAAAATGGCGCAAGATTCACAAAACGATTACCTACATCTAAAGTTCTTTAGTACGACAAAAGTATAAAAAAATTGTTTTAGGGCAATCTATCCGGCTATTCTCGCATTCTTCCATTTTTCAGCAGATGTCAGTGCTGTTAAAAATAATCGTGACAATTTTTTTACGGGAAATGACGTTCTAAAAAGTAAAGGATTCTCGTGGAGCTATGTCACCCGCAACTATTTTTATAGAAATCAAATCTATTCTTCGTGACTGGCAACAGTGAAAACGTCAGAGTTTGGTGTTTCCAGAGCGGGAACACTGCACGTTAAAGGGTTAAGAGGTTCTAACGCGTATTCACGTTCCATCTGGAGAAATCTGAACAAAACTCCGGACCGCGTTCGATCGATATACTGTACGGCTGTCAATCTAGGAGGTTTGATGGTTTTCTCCAGATGGAACGTGAATACGAGTTAGAACCCCTTTAAAAGGCCTTCGTCCAAGTCACCCCCTCTGGAGGCAAATGCCCTTCGCGTAAGGCTTTCCACAACACAAAACACACTAATATCCCAAAAATACCATTAAATGAAGTACCTGTGATATCACCTGACGCTTCACCTATGGGAAATTTTCCACTTTCAATTTGATAAAACAAGTAACAACCAAACCGTGGGAAAACAGCTTTCAAGAAGAATAAACGAGATGAGACGACCCAAGTAAATAGAGGGCTGTGCTTAATGAAAAGTTCTTTACATGACAATTTCGAGCCATTGCTACAGCTAAGAATCAAGGCTGTATCAGATAACAGCAAATCAGCATCAAAAACAAATAAGCGTTTTCATTTATTTAAAAAAAAAGTAATAATGACTTGACTAATCAAAATAGTCTGCGTCAAGCTCGAATGACCTTGTCTGGATGACTTTGTATTTCTTGGGACTCGTAGTCCTGTAATCCAGAAACTAAGATTCCGATATGTAATGCTTACATTTTAACTCTTTAAAAACAAAGTGAATATTGTTTACAATTTCGGTTTGTCTGTCTGTCCCTCCAAGCTCTATACCCAAATCGAATTTCATGCTCCTCTGGAAACGCGCGGAAACTTTTCGCATTCGAAAAATTTCGTTTAGTGTAAACAGCCATTCTTATATCGACGCAGACGATTTACTTGTGAAAAAAAAATTAAACTAAAAATTAACCCCCCCCCATAAAAAGTCTTAGCAATGGCTCTGCGAAACACTTACCTTGAACAACCGTTCTTACGAAAAAAGTTATAAATTTTCAAAATGAATAAACGGACTTGAATGGAAAAAAATAAAGATATTTGGAAATGACGAAGGCTTATGAAAGCATTTTGAAATTTTTATGCAATCCAGGAAATGGGAGCTGATGCAACAGCAAAAGTTACTCTGCACAATTATCTGAAAACCAATTGACAAAGAATAATAATTAAAAAAGAAGAAGAAAAGAAAATTTTCTATCACATGTAATCCCTCAAGGTAAAACGTATGTCAAAATTTACATTCACAGGAAAATGGAATATAAAAATAAAATACATAAGAATACAAAGGGCGTATCAGTCTAGAGCCAGGAAACTCCTCTTAAATGACCTTCCATTAGAAAAACTTTTTTGAAGCTGTCGTGAAGCTTTCACAAAAGAACAAAGCCATGCGCAAAAAGTCATATGACAAGAAAGAAGAGTAGATTTTTTTTTTTTTTAACAGTAATTAATAGAACACATGTGAAGTTGTATGTTTATAGTCCAAATAAATAACCCTTCAAAAAAATTTTAAAATGAGAAAAATTTAACGAAAAGAATTGTTTAAAAACAAAACTTCACAAATTGTTAAACCAAAAATCGACAAACTATTTCAAATAGAAAAAACTTTCTCCATACATTAAGGACTTGTAAAAGTATACTGAAAATGCTGCATTATGCTGAAAATCAGTGGCGGCTCGTGGGATACAGCAAGTACAGCCGGGCTGCACTCGAAATTATCAGCACATACTTTAAAATAGTTTATTCTACTAATTTTCCTAAATTCAGATTAGAATTGTGGAATTCCTACGGTAAATTAAAAAAATCTCCGAAAAAAACAAACAAAAAAAAACGTATTGTGGCCGGATCGCTCATTCAGAAAAAAAGCACTTTAATCTTCCCGCAATTCAATTGGGAAAATCTTTGGTTCAGCCCAGAGCGCTGAAAAGAAAATTGGCAGCACCGTTGCCATGACAACGACTACGTCAGCAGCCTCTCCGGCATAGGGAGTATGCAGCTGATACAGCCGATGGAATATTTTCTAACGGCGCACAGTGGAGTATTCGTATCAAAATCCTGGCCAAAAGTCGAAAATTTTAAATTTGTTTAAAAACAGTAATATATATGTTTTTGGATAGCCTAGTAACTGATGCATCATGTAATGCATGTTTTTCGACCATAATTCATATCCAAAAGATGCAAGACTCGGTTTAAAAGCAAGTTTCTTCATTTACGGCAAGAGATTTCGGCGTTTCCTATTACTTCGTCTTGCATTTTTTACGGGCTCTTTAAATTAATTTACTGATTTGATACTAAGTATAATTCTAGTAAAATATATGTATTTTAATTATATGTATCTATTAGCGTGACAAAATAATATGACTTTATTTTAAAAAATTGTAAACTTTTTTTTTCTTATTTTTTTTCAAAGATCCACATTTCAAAAAGCTTTTTGAAGGGGTGTCGCGGCTTGTCGCGCCTAATTTCAACTATAATCGTAATTATTACAGTATTGAGTGTCTATTCCAAGAAAAAAATGTTCCCCCAACATCCACCATTTCTTTAAAAAGAATTATTTATATAGCGCCATTTTTATTTTTTCGATAATTTTTCGACGGGTAATCGCAAAAGGGATACAAACATACGCGCTTGTACTTCTCATAAACTATAAATCATGTGCAAGTGTTTGGATAAAGGTATATAAAATTTCATTTCAGTTAAGATTTAACATCGGCATTTTAAATTCAGTATGTAATTTCTTATTTTTCTGATGTAAATTGGCTATAAGAAGAAAATTTCTACATATTCCAAAATTGCCCTTTCTTAGTCCTGTAAATAATCCCATCTATTTACAGCTTAGTTTTCCATTTATGTCGTAAATTGTGTCCAAAGCAAAAGTTCCCCATTTTTGTTTCTCAAAGGTTGGCAACTGTGACTTCGGGTCATTGGAGTGTGAGTATGTGAGGCTTGAAATAAATTACTTTCTACTCCAGCTTGGAATGAGATTTTATGGGTTTCAAGTAGGCTTCTTTTAAGCAGTGTCCTTTTAGCTGCTCTAGAAAAGGCCAACGAAAAAGAGCAAGCCTTATTACAGCGAGACCCTACAACTTCGCTACAGCTAGAACCTACAACAGAGGGGCCCGATGGTGGTCCCCCCCCCTCTCTCTCTCTCAAAAAAAAAAAAAAAAAAAAAAGTGATTCTGAGTGAAGACGAATATCAGAGTTCAAAAGAATCAGAATGAAAAAGTTAATCTTTAGAAGTCATTAGAAAACTAAGATACCTATATTAACTACATTTAGATAAATTTTTATGTTAAAAATTGATTTATACATAAGTAGTATTATATTTATAAATATTATTAAAGTATTACATTTATATATTTTTATTGTGGTTAAGGCACAGCTACACGGCTATTTGCTTAACGGGAAGGTTGCCTTGGGTGGAGGGCTTTTTAAGGGGTTCTAATTCGTATTCACGTGACATCTGGAGAAAATCGCCCAAAACTCCAGACCGTTAGATCGACAGCCGCGTGTTATTACATTTATAAGTGGTATTATACAATAGCAGTACTTTCCAGTAAGGGACACTCCCCGGACAAGACATTTGTTAGAAACCAACTTCATGTCGTTTGGCGATATATCGCCAAATTTGGCGACAACACGCTTTTTTATATAATTTAAGAAATACATAATACTAAAAAGTAAGTCAAAAGTCAACAGCAATGATTTTAACGCTAAAACACATGAAAAATATTTTTGGCCAGGATTTTGACACAAATACTCCACTGTGCGGCGGCTGAACTTGAGAACTCGACTAACTGATTCGCTCGGACGAGAAGTGAGGGAGGGGGTAAGGAGAATATATGTTTGGAAAACTCTGGACTTTATATTGCTGAATTTATCAAGAAGGTAAGCCTGAATAGACGCTTATGAATGGACAATTACCCATCAAAGCAGTATTGTTTTTAAGTAAGCAAGAACTGGCATTTAGAGGACATGGCGAGCGAGAAAATTCTTTAAACATGGGAAATTTTAAAGAGCTTTTAAAATTATTGATATCTGAATTAAAACAGCGCCTTTTTATGGGGACATCACTGACCGATTCGCATGTTTAAAAGAAAGGAGGATTGATTTGACTTATAAAAAATAAGTAAGTTTTTTTTTTTTTTTTTTTTTTTTTCTTCTCAAGTTATCGTTACAAAAGAAAATTCTAAGGAAACTTCGAATCAGACACGGATTAATGCAATTTTGAGGATAAGAGCGGCTGGTTGAAATTTATGTCCATTTTATGGAAGTAAAATAGGATCTCTGGACATTTTTTATGTAATTTCTTTTTTTTTTTTTTTTTTCCTCGGTGAGGGCTTAATCCGCCAGCTTTCGAATTCAGTAACAAAGATTTTCCAATCCTCTCCGGAGGAAAGGAAGGGGGGGGGGCTCATATGCTTCCGGCTGCACTAACATTTTTGACCACTGGCCGCCACTGCTGAAAATGAAGAAATTGCACCAGGACTAAAGAGATTCTTAAAAAGTTATTCCGTCTGCAGGTTGAACAATCGTTCAAAATTCTTTTTTATATAAAAATACAATAAGTAGAAATATTAAATACATAAAGATACGAAAGTCATATTAGTTGGACAATAGACAATCCCTCCCTGCTATCCTTCGGTGAGGCTTTACACCTTGAAATTAATGTTTCGCTAATGAAATCGCATTTCCTGGAATATTCCAAAACTCCATTAGAAACGCACAAGAAAATAGAGAATCAATGGATCGCTAATTTGAAACTTCGATTACATAGAAAAAAGCAAAATTTGGATTAATAAATGAAAAATATCGGACAAGAAAGTTTTGTAAAATAACCAGGGCCGGATTTAGACTTGATAAGACCTTAAGCTATTTGAGATATGGGGCCCTTTGCCAGTCCAGATATTGTATGTCAGTGCAAAATATGATTTTCCGATACTTAGAGGGCTAAACTGAATACAATTAAGAAGTATATATAGATAGTGAAATTAATCTTTAACTTAAAATCATTCTTATTCATAACAAACTTAAAAATGCAAACTTTGGTAAAAAAGAAAAAAAAAAGTTCTTTTATAAGTCACAATCTACAAAAGCTTATTATCTAATCTTTTGAAACATGTTATAAGGATTAAGGAATTATATTAAGGCTGTTCTTCGAAAAAAAAGAACTCTGTTTTTAGTCTTGGTACACAAACTGAAATAAACTAATAGCACCATGGTCTCCAAAAAATTCCAGATGGTTCTTCATAAGCTGCTTTACACACTGCGATAAGCGAAGACGCTGTGGCTTTTCTGAAATTTTCAGAAAAAATTCTTAAACATGGATCTGAGCTGCAAGATTTTTCGAAGAATGACGCGCTTTGCGAAAATTTCCGATTTTTAAGAATTTTTTCTAAAAGTTTTGAAACCGATACAGATTGGCTTGTCTTCGCAGTTTGTAATACAGCTTGTAAAGAGACAGTTTCAAAATTTTGAAGTGCCTGGCATGATTAGTTTATTTGTATTTATGTACCAAAATCACGTGATTTTTTCGAATAACACCGTTAAACTAAAATATTTTCTTTCTTGCCTTTGCCAGAGCAAAGTCACTGATGACATCATGAAATGATAAACAACGTAGTTTGTTACTTTCTATGCTAATGAGACTGAGGGAGCATAAATTCTTTTGAGTCATTGTTGTTCTAAATTCATTTTTTATCCTCTTCAGTTGAGAAAAGATCTTTCTCCTGAGAAATTTGTAACCATCATACTAAAAAACAATCTCAAAATTGCTTCTACATTAGTAAATGCTGATTGGACACGATCGTTAAATATTACCCTATACAGATCCTGATGTGTCAGACATCATTTTCCGCTGAACCATAGGCTTGACTCTAACAGATTGATGAAAATGCTTGGCTTTTCTAAGAAGATTCATGTCCACTTGTCCACATCTTTAGGGTATATGTTTGACATAAAGCAATAACTCCTTAACGAATCTCTTCTGTAGCTTCTAATTTTGTTAAGAATTAAAACTTTTTCGCAGCCCTCTGTGCCATAGACTTGACTCTAATGCACCCATCACTGGTATAAATGTTTAGATTCTGAACTCGTCCCTCGGCTCAAGGTTCTCTAAGACATCGTTATCATCATCATTGAGATGCCTTATTCTACATCTGCTTTTTCTTGTAAGCAACGTCAGGCGATTTTTCCTTTGCTTTTTCTTCATTAAGATGGGACATATTCCAGGAACCTTTCACAAAATCCGAAAGTGAAGCATACAATTTCTTACATACATCTAGAGGACTAATTTGGGGGGGGGGGTCTTTGCAGTGATTGATTAGTCTTGTGAAATTCATCCAGAAAGTAAATCCAGAAATATAACATTAATTCAAACTCCTCCATTTTATTCAAAATGTTTATGGCTTGATTATATTGTTTTTCTTTTCTCCGTAGTATCAATGTGCATCTGATGCAACGCAGAAATTATTCCATTATAGCTATCAAGTATTGCACTTGTGGCCATTGAATGTGCTTCCCATCTAGTCTTTGACAAAGACTTTGGAACGTTTGAATTATCCTCTTTAATAATAGCGTAGTATGCTAATGAGAGGTATGTGTGTGTGTTCGCTATAGGTAGCCAGAGAGCTTGTCGGATCCGGGTCAAATTTGGCACAGAGGCTAAATAGGTTTTAAAAAAAAAAAAGTGCCGTAAAAAAAAAAAAATTTGAAATTCGAATTATTTAGAAGATATTAATTAAAAACAGAAGAAATGAGCATCTAGTCTTAAAAGAATGACAACAGTACTGCGCATCTATGTCTAGATGATGAAAAGAAATTTTTAGGTTGTAACGAAAGTTTTCCGACACTGCAAGTATTGCCTGCACAGGCAGTTCGCGTTGGTGTCTTTTCCAATATTTTGCCAAACGATTTTTGCTATTTGAAAGAAAAAGACTTGTTTTAGAGCACTGTGTTGTGAAATCTGTAAAACAACATCGTTATGATTAAGTATAAGGTGTTTGAAATGGAACTATCACGCTACCAGATTGAACCATCATTTACTCTCAGTTCTGTTGCAAAAAGTCAGCTACAGAATGACACCGAATCATGTGTACAGCTTAAGGTACAACTTTTGTATCATACGACACTGTGAAGATTTGGTACCAAAAGTTCAAAAACGAGGACTACGACATTTAAGAAGCAGAGGGCTCTGGCCGGCTTACTGATGCTGATGATGCCCGCCACGAGAATTTGTGGAAGGAGATAAAATATTCATCCACTCGAGAGCTAGCTAAAAGAGTTAGACTTTAATGCCATGTCCATTAGTCGCGCTAAGCATCGCATATACTTGATATATAAGGTCAATAGCTGGGTACCGCGTGAGCTGACTCAAGCAAATCTGGCGGAAAACTTTCGTTACAACCTGATATATATTTCTTGAACAATTCCAAAAAAGTTTACTGCATCTAAACAAAAGTCAACTGCTGCTCTACCAACAAGATTCAGGGAATGACCAGCACTTGTTACCATGCACACACTAGTTAATCTTCAATATTATTTCTTTAATATCCTTGTATTTGCCTGACATATGAGCATATGACTGGCCTCGACACTTACTAAAATATATTTTGCACCTCATATATAGTAGTTGTGCACCATCTTAGCCATAGTTTCCCGTTCGTCGTTACCCTCCTATAGGAAAGTTAGAAAACGTTCGATAGGAGCAGGGACGTACCCAGAAAAAAAGTTTCGGGGAGGGTCCAAAGACTGAAAAAGGGAGAATTTTCCACAAAAAGACTTCATCATTATTATTTTGCTAATAAAAATCGAAATTTCGGAAGGGGTCCGGACCCCCTGGGTACGTCCTTGGATAGGAGGCCATTATGTGGGGAAACATACCTTATAATAACAGTGAGCTGATCAAAATGGGACCGGTCTGGAGTGGAATTTACAGATAAATTGAAGTACTCTGAAATTTTTCAAAGCTTTTCAGATACCCAAAAAGTAAAATTTTTTAAGGAGGTCCCTTATATGTAAATCCTGCGCTGAAAATGACGAAAACTATGTGGGAAATTGTTCGAAAGAGATATATCATAACAAAACAGACTAAATAAACCATTGATGGAAATTCGCCTAAATTGGCGCCGAACATTGGATAGTTACCCAGTCGAGATATGGAGCTGTCTCGTCTCGCCTTGCATAGCAACTGCAAATCTTTGTCTCGTCTCGCAACCATCTTTAACTAATGTTGAGCAGATAGGAATAAAAAGACTCCTCCTATTTTCTAGTTTATGACTGTTAAGGAAAAATTAGTTGCAAATTATTTTGACTGAATTATTATGAAAATAAGAATTTATTATGATGCGCATATATTTAATCATTGCAAACGTTTATGTTTTGGATTAAAAAATAAATAAATAAATAAATAAATAAATCCTAAAAGCAACCCCTGAGCCAACGACGGAGAAGTAAAATTCTAAATTTAGTTGAACAAGTTAGTGACATTGTCAGGAGGAAAAATAAATTACAGCATTCTTTATTACAATTTCTGTTAAAGTAAAACAGTAAAAATTTCCGAAATGAATTTGACTTAAATACATGCATTATTGGATTTCGAAATAATTCTCGCAACATTTTCTTTTTTTTTTGGGGGGACGCAATAAAAAATGTATTTAAATACCTATTATTGTGTCGTTCATAAGATTCTTATTATTGTAAAACACTTATTTTCGCGAGCCTGTCGCAATCACGAAAATTAAATCCTTGCGAAATACTTTTTTTTTTTCGCTTCACATAACAATAAAAAATCAGAAATTTTTTACTTACCAAAATTTAATGATTTGTTGCACAGTTACAAACTCTTTTTTGACAACGTTCTTTTTTACAACTATTTCTTGAAAACTATACAACTATTTGTTGAATATAAAATAATAATGCAACTAATAGAAATGCAGATCATTCACTTAACAATATTTATACCAGCTCCTTTGAAGCCATTCAAAAAACGGGGGGGGGGGGACTTTTCGCACAAAGGAAATTCTGAAACGCTTTATGTAAAAAGGGTTCTATAGCTTGATACTTAAGGGATTTTACAACTTGCGGTTCTATTCCTATAAAATCGCGAAGTTTTCTGCTCGCGAAATCCCCGGTATGTTCATTTTCGCAAAAATAAGTGCTTTTACAGTATGTAAAAGATAAATAGAAACATATTTATGCTGTTAACATATTTTAAGATTAAAATTGCTTACCGTGAAAATATAAAATTATTTTTCGAATTTATCGAGAACGCAGCGAAGAGAATTCATAATCTTCTCATTTCTGGCATTCTAAATGAAATTATTGTCTGATTGCAAGTTCTTAATTAGACAGTACCATTGGGCGAGTTTGTTGATTGCAGACGATAAAAATTAACCGCTCGTGTTCATAAATACTAAGCAGAAATGCTTTTTGTTCTTGAAATGAGCGAGTTCGGAAGTAGTTTTTAATAACTAAACGCACTGCTGCAGGCGTTAATAAGTGATGTAGTTCGAAGAAAGAAAAATATTTTATACTCAAATTAAAATAAAATAGTTGCACCAGGGACTCCAAAAAATTCAGGATAACTTTTTAGAAGTTTCACTACACATTGTAATAAACGAAGAAACCGTGCCTTTTATGAAACTTTCAGAAAAGAGGGAAATAAAGTATTAAACACGGAACTGCATGGCAAAAGTTTTCGAATAGTGACACGTTTTGAAAAATATCCGATCTTTCAGGTTTTGTTCTGAAAGTTTCGTAGCTGATATAGGGTTATAGTGTAGTACAGCGCAGTGGTGCACCCAGGATTTTAGTTTAGAGGGGGCTGAGCTGAAAATACTGCTGAATTCGGTTATAGTGAGATCGATAATAGTTACCACCCTCTTATAACGTCAAAATATTCTGTACCACTTGATTTGCCCATACAACAAAAGGCCACAAACAAAAACTCATTATAGAGTCATAAATAATTATCTGATCTTTTCAGTGATATTGTAACCGACTTTAACAGTGTTTCATAAACTCTCTGTAAGTATTTATTTAAAAACCAACATCTTTTTAGGCAAAAAATACTTTAGAAATAATTTGAAGACAATAAATAATAATAATAGTAATAATTCATTAGTGACAATTTTCATTTTTTTAAGTTTTCCACTCCTAACCGTTCACCTTTAGGGGGGGCTTGAGCCCCATAGCCCCCCCCCGTGGGTGCGCCTATGGACAGCGTATAATACAACTTGTGAAAAGACATCCTAAAAATTTTCAAGTCCTTGACATAACTAGATTTTTTTTTTATTCATGCACAAAAAAACCTTATACACTTTTTTTTTCCCCCAATACACCGTGTAAGTAGATTAAACAAGGAAGTTAGATCAGCTCCCGCTGCGACTTAGCATTTGCACATACGCCAGGGGGGAGTGCTCAAAGACCCATTGTGGGGAAGTAACGATGAATACGGAAAAGGAACCGCTGCTGCCGCACCCATGGAAAGATGAAGTGGCGAGAATCATTCATGTCAATGCAAATAAGTCACCAAAATACTCGTTTTAAATCATTGCGCCCACAGAACCTCCTTTATGAAATTTGCTTTGTACGCCTAAGAGATATAAATGCTGCAAACACTTTTTTATTGTTCCATAAACATCAGCAACAAACATAATTTTGTTTTCTGTTAAAATAGATGATATACGCTTACAAAGTGCACTTTGAAAAATGGTTATTGTGAAATAAGTCTTTGAGTTCATTCGATTCAGGAATAAACTTAGTTCGGGATATATCCATTTTCGACAAAATAGAATCAAAATATCAGCTCACATTAAGGAAGTGCGCAGATGTATTTATTAAACAAAGGCTTTAACGCATACTTTATGAAGTAAATATTGCATATTATTGAAAACAGTGTAGCTCCTATTAGTAACCACGAACTAAATAAATGAAACATGGCTGTAGGACTCGTAAATGATGCTTTTACGGACCATACCTTCTAACGCTTTAACGCGCAGTGTTCCCGCTCTGGGAACACCGAACTCTGACGTTTTGACTGTTGCCAGTCAAGAAGAATAGATTTGATTTCTATAAAAAATAGTTGCGGGCGACGTAGCTCCACGAGAATCCTTTACTTTTTAGCACGTCATTTCCCGTAAAAAAATGGTCACGATTATTCTTAACAGCACTGACATCTGCTGAAAAATGGAAGAATGCGAGAACAGCTGGATAGATTGTCCAATGCTGAAAAAAGGGCAGCCGTTGCCATCGCTCGACTTAACTACCAGCAAGATGGCGGACGATCGAAACGTTCATCGCGTGCCACAGATCTAGAGACCCTTTTTTGACGACAACTGGCTGTGCGGCACAGCCAGCTGTCGTCAGTCGAGTGGAGTCACTCCAGATTTTTTATTTATTTTTGTTATACTGAAAGCAGAATGCAAATGACACTGACTTTCTTTTTTCCCCTCGTCTCGTTCTTCTAAAAATGTATTCACGAATGCATCCATCGGAGCTGTTATCCATCGAGGGATGTTAAAATATAGAAAAATCACAGTGTTTAAATTTCGAATTAATTTTCAATGCAAATCTATATTCAGTAGATTATAACAGTACTCCCCAACTTTTTTATCGCCGCGGACCGGTCAAAGTTTGATAATTTGCCCGCTGAGGGGGGGCAGGGTGGATCTTGATTGTTAATATAGATTATTTTTATGTAATAACTTTAATTCCATTGTATTTAAACATGCCTTCAAACTAAAATACAGTTACACAAAAAATCAATATAGAGTAATTTAACATTCTAACTCACTAGAATGCTAAATCAATGAGAACTCTGAACTTGTTTCTTTGCAACGATTCGGTGCCATCTGGGGGTACCCCCAGATACAAGGTAATAGGATTACCCTAGAACTGTGCTGTTTACGTCTAGCTTATTTTGTTGTTTTGTTTTGGTTGCTGCCACTACAGAAAACTTCGTTTCTTACAAACAAGCTATCGGAAATTGCAATAGGGATTTAAGAGACTGCAATTTTAATTAATAATCTTAAAATGTTTAACCCTTTGAGGCGCAACCTTTTCCCAATGCTGAAAAAAGGGCAGCCGTTGCCATCGCACGACTTAACTACCAGCAAGATGGCGGACGATCGAAACGTTCATCGCGTGCTACAGATGTAGAGACCCTTTTTTGACGACAGCGGGCTGTCGTCAAAGAAGAAAGTCAGTGTCATTTGCACTCTGCTTTCAGTATAACAAAAATAAATAAAAAATCTGGAGTGACTCCACTCGACTGACGACAGCTGGCTGCGCCACACAGCCAGTTGTCGTCAAAAAAGGGTCTGTAGATCTTTGGCACGCGATGAACGTTTAGATCGTCCGCCATCTTGCTGGTAGTTAAGTCGAGCGTTGGCAACGGCTGCTCTTTTTCAGCATTGTGCAATCTATCCAGCTGTTTTCGCATTCTTCCATTTTTCAGCAGATGTCAGTGCTGTTAAAAATAATCGTGACAATTTTTTTAAGGGGAATGACGTGCTAAAAAGTAAAGGATTCTCGAGGAGCTATGTCACACGCAACAGTTTTTATAGAAATCAAATCTATTCTTCGTGACTGGCAACGAAGTAAGCACGTTCTTCGTGACTGGCAACGATTACTAGTACAAATTGCACTAGTAATCAAAAAGTAATGGCGTTAAAGAAAACATTTAAAACCATGTTATCAGAATCACAACATACACTGTGGACACAGTAAGATATAGACCCCGTGGATCCACTACTACCAGACCCAGATAATGTAGACGAACGCACGAAAGGCATCTGCAGAAATTTTTCCTACTTTGCAGATAGCTTTGATAATAAATCATGTTTATTATGTTTAATCTTATAAAAGATCAATCAATTAATATCCACTTTAAAAGAAGTAAAAATTGTTTAAAACATACTGTAATACTTTAAGCTTTTGTTATTTTAAAGTAATTTAGTTTACTATGACAGCAATAGAGGACTCTTGAAGACAGCATTTTTTTTTACAGAAATTTTATAAGAAAGTACTAGAGTTCGCAGACAGTTTTACATCTTTTCTAGGTGTGACTACTACAGTCATCACTTGAATGCTGCTTACACTGTTTCTATTTAAGTTCAAACCAAGGAGATTGTCGATGTCTGATGATCTATATAGCATCTTTATCAAGCCTTCTCTCTCAATACCCTTCCCCTAAGGAGATTGGCTCCTCTTGAACTTCTTCTCACAGTGTCATCAAAAGGAGTAGATCATCAGGAGATGCTCTGCCTTATCTTTTCTCTGTGTAGGGCCAGAACTAACTGCAACTTCTCTTCCACAGCAGTTTGAGGTCTGGTATTCTCAAGCTCAGACAAACGAAAAACTAAAGAGGAAGAAAGATATGATTTTAAAAACAAGAGGAAAAATAACAAAGTACAAAATTTTTTTATAAAGGCTCCAACATAAACAACATTATTTCCAAACAAAACATAAAACCTATTTATATATTGTTCAACAAATAAGTTTTCCTGTGTCATAAAAATTGCTATGGAAGAATAAGTACTTGATTGAAAAGCCTTATCCAGTGACTGATTTCCGGCAGTGCATTCAGGGCAAGTGCCCAGGCCCCAAATTACCCTTAAACAGGGTTGTTATGATTTTGCTGAACCCGAAAAAAAACGAGGGAAAAACAAACTGGGATTTTTCAAAATTTCAACTTTAATTACGTAGATAATGCATCGCTTAACATCAGTACACCACTTGTAAAGTTTATAAACAGCTCCCTACCTCCCCCCACACCACCACTACCTAAGGGGGAAAAAAAATCAGACTTTCACATAGGCATTAAAACTTTCTAGAGTAAATTTTTATGCCTATCTGTATTAAAATGAATAAGGATTTTTTAACCATAAAAAAATCATTAGTTTAAAAAGTTGTAATTAAGCACTAGTATATCACTGTTAAAATTATTACTAATAGTCAATTTATCTAAGAGCAAACCATGATTGGGGTTGCTATTGTTATTGATTTATACATTTTTTCATGTATGATTAATAATTGTAATCAGTTATTACTATTAAATTAACCACTTTTTATTTATAATTGATTTTTGTAATCAATTAGTTTGCTTTAAGTTGCATTTAGTAATAAGCAAATTTTTTTTTCAAATATTCTGAAACCCCATCCCTTCTTCTGAAAAAAACCTGATAAAATCCGAAAAACCCAGATAAAACCCCCAAAACCCAGAAAAACCCCCCAAAACCCTGAAAAAACCTAGTGGGTTGGTTTTTTCTGAAAAAAACTGGGTTTTTAACAACCCTGCCCTTAAAGTTTAAAAATTTGCAAATTTTGATTTTTATTTAAAATAAAAGGCAGAGAAATTAATTTTATGAAAAATAACAGTAATAATAATTACTCTTTTACTAATTCAAAACGCTAGCATTATATGTACTTTTTTTTAGCTAAATGGTATAGTCTCAGGCAATTATTCAGTGCAAACTTATCAATTAGGTGTGGTGTGGCATATGTAGTGATGTATGCTGATCGCGAGAAAATCGTAGAACTGATTTTCAATCGCAACATGCAAAAGGAAACAGCTTCCACAGTGGAGAACTGGAAAGATCTATCCTACAATAAATAAATGTTCTGATATAAACATTAGGAAAATAAATACAAAAATATTGTGGGACATGTTATGTGAAAAATATGGAATGAAATTAATAATTGAAAATTAAATAAAACTGAATTATTGTTATCTTACATAATATTATTATCAGCAAACTATTGCATTTCATTTTGCATCTTGGTTAAATTATCATTTTTACGGTGTTAAAACTTCCTTCTTTGTAGTGTGTGATATGAAATTTGCTTTGCAAGATATAAGAAAGTTTTCATAAGAGGGGTGCCTCTAATGGAGCTTTTACCCTGGGCTCCCATCTCTGCAAATCGGTCCCTGGCCTTATCTATTGACTTTCAAGTAACAATAATTGTTTTTTTTACAGACTTCAAAATAAGTATGTACATAGAAACAAAAGTATAGTCAAGAGCCCTGTAAAAATACTAGCTTAGATCTTCAAAATAGAAGAATAAAGTGAAGATGACAGCTCAGTCATTTGAGTACAAATTTGAATTAGTATTGAAAGAACCATTGCTTGAAACTGGAATGTTATTATTCGCAATATGGAAACATTTTGCATCAGGATGTTTCAGGTAACATTGATGCACTGGGTACCCCCGTAATAAAATAGCACACTACCTTTTGGCAGTTCTAGTGAACAATGTCTAATCAGCAAGTGCCTGCCTTGTGAAAAAAAAAAAAAAAATATCATTGATGATGTTACGTTACGGACATCTGAAGATGATCTGATGTTACTCAAAGAGTTATTTAATATCAATGGTAGAGCAAATGAATTGATTAAAAAAACAATTCTAGGAATGCACCGAATACCATATTTTGCCGAATAACGAATAGTTGGTGAAAACTCATTAAACTTATGAAACCGTTATTAAACTTTGATTGCAATGATTAATTTAACTAGTTTGCTCTTAAAAAATATTACACATGGTGTAAAACTTCAGAAATTAAAATGCTGCAAGATTTAATATCCAAGTGTTTCCTTTATATATGATTAATAACTTTTTTAAATATTAGTGAAATGCTGGTAATTTTTCTAAATGCATATTTTATTAAAAAAAATTTAGCAGTTTAGACTTTACATATTTATGAACACTTAATGTTATAATTTTTGTTTTCCCTGGTTACTGTTTCAATTTGAATGAGTCTGTAATTGCAATGTTAATATAATGTGTCATAAGATTTAAGAAAAATTGAAAAGAACAAAATTTCAATTTAACATCTGAGTGTTTTCTCTTACATTAAAATTAATTTCATTGTGATATTAGTAAGTAGCAACTTGAATTAATTTAGTACTATGGTATTATACTATAGCTTTCATTCATGATATAAAAAAATATGTATTTGTTTACCAATTGGTCAATACTTAAATTTGTTTACTATTCGATTGCCGAATATTAAAGTATTAGGCCGAACCAAATATTCGGTCTGTCTGCCAAATAAGCAGTATACCGAATACCAACCGAATATTCAAAAACAGAAAATTCAAAAACAGAAACATAGATAACAACACAGAAACTTAAAAAAGATTTTTTGTGGTAACATATTATGCACAAAAAGAAAAAAAACTGTCAAGATGCAAGAAAACTTCAAATAAAAAGTTAATTCGATTTTTCATTTTATAAACATTAAGTAATAAAAAAGTTGAATTGTTTGTACCTTTCACCTTTTTTAATTATTAGTATTTTTGTTTCTCGTTCATTTTATGTAAATGTACAAATATTTCTGTCTCAACAAAATTTGACAGGAAAAAAATCCCTTATTTTGTTACATAAAATTATATTATTATTACTTTAACCTTTTACAGATGAGATTCAGATCCAGGGATGTTTGAAATTAATTTTTTACGTACTTCTAATCTTTAGTCAAAGGATATTAGTCATTTAAATGGGGAGGAAAATTTAAATGGAAACAATTTTTACTGTGTTTCTGATTGGAAGCATGGTTCATTTTTGAATATGCTTTTACATTGGCTTGAAAAAACAGCATACAGTGGTCGGTAGTGAAAGTTAAGTGAAGTATTAAGAATTAATGAAAATTTATTTTCAAATTTAAGATATGGCTAAATGTTTGAAGAGGAGCAGGGGAAGGTGGATCAAGATAGCTCTTACAAAATTTATGAGAATGGCTATTTTATGATTTAAAAAAATTTTTTTTTAGCAGTAGGATGCTATTTTGTCCACGTCCAGATTTTTGTCTACACGACTTTGCAGACATGATTCATAGACAGGTTTTGTAGGCATGAATTGTCAAGGCGAAGATCTTTCCTAATCTGTTAGCCAGATAACACAGAGGTGGGGTGGAGAATAAAATCTTGAAAGTCGCACAAAGTTTGCCATTTTTGATAATTGACTGCCAAGTTTCCTGCCAAAAATAACTTCAGAGCCGAACCAAGCTTGGTGATATCTTCTGAATTTGGCTAGAAACTAGAAAAGTATAGTTAAAATGTGCCTGGTGAAGATTGTAAAATAGTGTCAGTAGGCAATTTTAATATAGGTTTCAATTCCAAATATGTGCTTTATGAAACAAGAAAGACAAACACAGTACACTCATGGATTATGATGCCCTTTCCAAACAGTATTTAAAATGGTGAAGTATAGTTAGAATATGCTTGGCGAAGATTTTAAAACAGTTTTAAGATAGATTTCACTTCCAAAGATGTGTTCTATGGAACAAGAAAGAGTTGATGCCTATTTTAATGCCCCCCCACACACACACACACTCACCAACCTAAAAAAATCGCCGCACTTTGAAGTCATTCATCTCTAGGAGTTACGCATAAGTTTCAATGCTCCCAAAGGAACAAGGTGAAAACAAAAGTGAACATATTAGCAATAAGTACCCCAGTTAAGGAATTTGAAGACTCTTAATTATTAAAACTTCATTAATTGGCAACTCAAAATAAATAAATAAGTAATGGAGTGCTGCACTTACATGTTGTTTCAAATCACCATTTTAATTCTAAACTACGGTTGCCACATAAATACAAAAAATTGTCATAGTAACTTCATATGTTTAATTATTGCCACCTTGGCAAGAGAGTCGGCACATTAAAGTAGAAATCAACCCAAGAAAGACCAACATGGCACACTCATGTATTATGATGCAGATTCCAAATAGTATTTAAAACGGTGAATATAGTTGGAGTATGCTTGGTGAAGATTGTAAAGCAGTTTTAGTAGGTGATTTTAAGATAGATTTGATTCCAAAGATGTGTTTTATCGAACAAGGACAGGATTTTCACTATGGGAAAAAAATGGATGAGAATTTCTCACCAAAGATGTGGGTATTTACCCAACACACATTTATTTATTTCAAGGTATTTATAAATGGGTCCCCACTTTAAAAATATAGATGTGTGCGAGACTTTTTTTTTGAGAAAGTGCCTGAATCTTTTGAAATATGAGAATTTCGCACAGAATGAAACTGATATGAAGAGTGCGTGAATTTCTAGCAGAAATAATTTTTTTAATGCGAGAAAAGAAGAAAAATGGGTGATCTCGCGTTTTTTTTCGTCTCGCGCAGTGCAAGAGAGCACGCTCATGAAAATGATGCACTTTTCAAATTAATGGAATAAGGGAAGAAAATAGAGAAGGTGCATGGATTATGATATGCTTTTAATAAATACACTGTAAAAATAATCCAGGAACGTTTCTTGGAAATAATGGGTAGCTGAGGTGCCCTAGAATTCCAAGGAATGTTACATGAAAATACTAGGACCTTTGCTGAACGATTCAGGAAGGTTCCAGTGAATTTTTAGTAAGCTTCCTGTGAAAATCAGGAACTTTACTGAACGATACAGGAAGGTTCCAGTGAAATATTAGTGAGCTTCCTGTAAAATCTGGAATGTTTCAATGTTTGTCAGTAAGCTTTCTGTTAAAATCAGGAACATTTCTGTTATTGCCAGAAATGCTCCTGTTATGGCTCGAAACATTCCTGTTATCGCCAGAAGTGCTCCTGTTATGGCCAGAAACATTCCTGTTATCGCCAGGTACGTTTCTGTGACCTACCTAGTAAAGTTTCCAGGATTTGTCAGGAACGTTCCTGATGAATGAAGGTTTCCGGTTTTTTCTTTTTTCTCTCTCTTTTTTTTTTTTTTTTTAAGAAAAGTAAATACTATATTTATACAGCGATTAAAAGTTATGCGGTTTTGCAAGAAAATACATTTTAAAAATTACAGAAACCTTGAAATTTTTATGTGCACTTTGTCCTAGATGATAATACATACTAAAAATGAAACTTTTTCTAGTTAAGAAAATGCTTAGCAATTTTTGATTTTAATGCGCCGAATTTGAATCTAAACTCCAACTTTAGTTATGTATTTTCTTTTTACATAGAAAAAAATGGCATTACGTTATTGGATGTATCCAACTTTATTAACTCTTGTGTTAGTCTCATTAAATGTTAATTATTGAGAATATGATGCCTGTACATTTTATTGAATTTTTTTAAAATTAAAAATTTTATCGGGGATCGAACCCCGACTGCCGGTAGTTGAACCCGAAACCGTAGGACGGTGCTCTACCCACCATACAATCCGGTCGGCATGCAATAATACATTATGTACTGTAAATTAAGCAACAGATGTCTTGATCTGCTTTCTGCTGTTTGTTTTTTGCTTATTTATTTTGCCTTTAACTCTTAGCAGTAGGCACAGTTGCCTAGTCATGTCTTGACATTTTGTGGCTGGTCCTAACCCAAAGGCGGATCCAGGGGGAGTGCGCAGGGGGAGCTCGCCCCCTCCGAGAAAAATATATTTACACTAGATAAATGGGGCTTTCACCAATATTAAGGGGGCTTTACACTAGATAAAATAAGGATTCATGATTTGCGCCCCCTCCGAAACAAGTGTCTGGGTCTGGATCCGCCCTTGTCCTAACCTGAGTGATATGTTTTATAAAGTGAATCATTAAATTTTAACTTTATAGTTTTCACTCTTCAGAATACCATAGAAATGGATTACTCTTCTCTCAGCCTAAGACACTCTTCTCTCAACCATAGAAAATGTCCTCTACTGGAGAAAATGGACCTACGCTACTGGATTTTCTGCTATGATTGAAAACAAAGCTGTGCTTTAGGAAAATTACATTCATATTGGATTTTCTCTATTTTGGTAAATCAAATTAGTTTTTCTAATGATTTGAAAAATTAGACATCATAATAAAAGAGGGTGAGAGAAAGCTGTGTACATGATTTGTTAAATGTGTACTTTTATACTAGAATCCAACACATCAAACTCAACAAAAAATGTTTTGCTTTTTTTCATAATGAAAGATATATATTACAGTAGAACCCCGATTCATCGTTTTTCAAGGGGTTCGTAGGAAAAAACGATGAATGCGGGAAAATGACAAATGCGGGTTCAAGTCAAACTACGAAGAAAGAAGTGTTTATGCAAGTACGCAATGACTGTATAACAAATACAAATTTGTTACAAATCAAATAAATCGAAGATGAAAATTAGCGATACTTATTTTCAAAAATGAGTATTTTATGTTGGGTTTTTCATCATTTTTTAAATTAAACAGTAAATTTTCACGATTTACAATACTTTTCTCGACCTTTTCTGTGATTTTATGTTTGTATATAAAAGTTCATACCGTTTCAAATACCATTATTGCTTCAAACTTCATACTAGTGTAATCTCTTCCTCAGTGGCAAGAATATCATCCTCTGCTTCGCCATTATTTTCGTTTTTTGCATTATCACACCTTCCTTTCATGTTTAGGATACCACATGCCTCAACTTCTTGATTAATGGAAAAAATTATTAAATTTCACGCTATGCACAACCTCTCCAACACGCAACCATCATTGTTCATCTGATCATCATCAGACCAAGAACTCATACCAAGAAACAATTACAGTTTATTATGCCATATTTCCACTTAACATTCAATTTCGTTTTAGCCAGGAGAAAAATTTTACAACGATGGACGCGGGAAAGTCAATTTATGACGAACGATACATGCGGGTTCCTTTAACGTTATTCAAATACAAGTTGTGCAGGGACCACAGAAATAAAACGATCAATGCGGGAAAACGATGGATGCGGGAACTACAGATCGGGGTTTCACTGTACTACCTTTAAAAAACTTGCACAATGGAAAATAACTTAAATGTTTGAAATCAACAAAAAAAATTAAATAAGAAATGAAAATTTTAACATAAGAGATTCCAGAAGGATATTTTCAAGTCCAGGCATTTCATTTTACATAACGAATCACACAGTACTGTATTATTTATTTTGAAAAATTTGATGAATTTTCAGCTCATGAAATTACCAACATACCCATTGGAAATAATAAGCAGGTTCTGGCTGATAACAACGCTTTTCAAATTTTATACTTTCTGCAGATCATGCAAGTTATGCGACATAAAACCATGTGCACAAAAACAAGCTTACAAAATGTACTTTTTAATAACCACAAAATAATTTATACCTATTTTTATCCCACACTATTTTCTTCAAAAAAATCTAGGCTCCAATACATAAGGAAAACATAACATTATGCAAGTACGAGCTGTCAGTCATGACCTAATACTATTGCTATTGGTCCAGATGCTGCAGTAGCGATGTTTGCGAAGCAACCACCACTGATGTACGCACTAAACAGCTATGTATGGTACAAGTAATAAATCACCTATTTTTATTGTTTTGAATTGAGGTGATTGTGTTTTGCGATATTTAGAAATTTCAAACTGTCTCCAGGAATTATTTTTCTAAAATTTCAGATTTTTTTTTTTTAAACCTAAAATTTCCTTTAATTTAAAATCAAATCTTATACTTATTACTATCTTTCGGGGTTAACTTTTCTTGTTCTTGAATTATTTTTTAATTAAGTATTTATAATTAAATATTACTGTTATTTAGGAAATTTCCTTGCACATTCAGGAAATCGGGTTTAAGCTTGCAGTCTCACTAATTACTCCATTTTCTGGCTTCCAAATGCTAAAAAAAGATTTTTAAAGTAATCCCAATAACTAATATTTTCCAATTATACACACACACACACACATATATATATATATTATAAAGTTTTGTGTTATATCACATAACACACTTTCCACAATATAATGTAAAGTTAAGATATTGCCAACAATTTATCAGAAGATTACCATAATTTTCGAGATTAGTTACAAGCAGTGTAAATCTTATATATGTACAAAGTAGATTTTCAGTTTCATCTTTGATAAATGTGAACACTTATTTGGTAATTGTATCTCCCGGAATGTGCAGGGTTGTTTTTTTTTCGGGGGGGGGGGGAGGAGCAATGTTAAGTACTGAGCTATGGAAGAGTGATATCTACTTTTCTAAGGTTTATTCAATCTAAAATTAATGTTCTACATATTTAATAACCAAAGTTTGCATGTAAATGGTAAATTAGAAATCTTTATTATTCCCAATAGAAAAGAAGTATATGTTGGCAATTTGTCAAATCTAAAAAATATCACTAAGCCAAGTTTACTTTTGAAAACTTATTGCTTGGCACTTATAGTTAACCAACCTTGGCAACTTTTGACCACCGCCATTGCTGGTAACCCTTAAAAGCATTTTATATCATGATATCTTTTTAAATCAAATTTTAATATCGTCAAAACTTAATCAAATTAATATGGTACCATCTTTGATATATCCCAAATCCAAAGATCAATATCAGTCTGCATTTTAAAAAAATGTCGCAGCAACATACTACACAATATATATATATATATATATATATATAATATATAATAGCTTACTTACGTGAAGTGAAATCCCAAGATAATCCAATGATAAAGTGAAGAAAATATAAAAAATAGATAGCACATGGTGCCAATTAACGAGCTTATTCCGGATAAGTGTTTAAATATGGCCTTTTAAGGCAATGAAAGAGTGGAAAAATTGAATATAGAGCGCCAAATTAGAACTGGTGTGCATTTAAGCCTAATCACATGTAATCAGAAATAGTCCGAAAATGGAATTAATATTGAAATGGTGTGCTCTATCATCAGGCGCCACCGCACACACATTTCAATTTAATCGAAAAAAACAATAATAGCTAGGTTTCTGCAAGTTACCTGACCAAAATTAGGGTCCTTTTGTAACTTGGGGGCGCGACCGTAGCTATTAGAAAAAAACAACGAGGAAGTGGACCGACACGAAGATCAAAGCTCAGTAATGGAGGCAGTATTAGTGCATGTTGCCATCAGAGAAGGCTTACTGCAATCAATAGACAAGTAATGCCATGGAGTGTGAATAAAAAATGATATATTAATAATACTTTGGAAGTATGGAAAGGAAAAGAATAAATAAATAAAAAAAGTAATAATTAAATGAATAAATAAAAAGAATAAAACTGGTAATAATTAAATGAATAAATAATAAAATAAATATTACACTAGTATATCTAGCCTATGTTTTACGTAGTACTAGCTGCAGTAGCTAAGAAGTACTTAGTTGAGGTTGTGGAAATGGAGAAAAACTGTAGCAATAATATTAACAATAATGATATTGATAATAATTATATTCATTTATTATTGCTATTTATGCTAATATAATTGTAAAATGTTTAGTTAGAACAGTACTCTGTTTGGCTTCATTGGTTACAGACTCACATAAAAAGGAAAAAGTACCAGTAATCAACCATTCTTAAGAATAGATTTTTTTTTTTTTTTTTTTTTTTTTTTTTTTAAATAAAATATATATAGATATATATTTTATGTTTTTTTTTTTTTTTTTTTTTTTTTTTAAATTTAGAAAGAACCAACAACCAACCCCATCCTCACCAACCAATATTCTGATTAGGACATACAGTTTTTTTGATTACATAGAGGATATAAAATGGAAGTTAGAAATTTACTGGGATAATTATATTTTATAGCATTTTTATATAGGTCAGTTAAGTTATTAGCCTTAAAACTATTGGTACATAGAGACTCTATTCTATACTTATGATTAGAGATAATATTTCTAAATACAGAAGTGTGCATACATGAATTGAAATGAGTGAAGGTATTAACCTGAAAATTAAAGTCATTTCTTTTATTATATATATTAAAGGATAGACTCTTATCGTCATTGATTCTAATTTGTAAGTCTAAAAAATTAATTATTCTATTATTATTAGGATTTTTTATTAGTTCTAGGGCTGAATGGTAGGCTATGGGTAGGTGGTCAGTATCACTATAAGTATTGTCAGTAGCTATTGTTATTATGTCATCTATGTACCTATATATTATAAGAGAAGGATTATTGTAATTTTTTTCATAATTATATAAATATAGGTCTGCTAAGTAACTGGAATTGGAACCACCTTGTGGAATTCCTATAACTTGCTTATATAATTTATTATTATGTAGAATGTAGTTATTATAGATTATGAACTTTAAAAGATTTTCGAAATACATAGTATCTATGTAAGAAGGCAGGGTTATATTATTATTACTATGTATAAATAGATTCAATATTATATTGTATAAGTCGTCTAGTGGTATACTATTGAATAAGTCTTTAAAATCATAAGTTGATATGTTAATTACATTGTATAGAGCATTAATCTTATTTTTTAGTTCATAGCTATTACCTATAGATACAGAAGTAGTGTTAGATTTTATGTACAGATCATGCATAGAAGTAAGTATTTTTAGTAATATTTTGCTTGCTACATTATTATAAGTGTTACATCCTATAGTAACAGTTCTGAATTTTAGTGGCGTTTTATGAAACTTTGGTATTAGCACTAAGTAGGGATATTTTAGATTGTCATGCTTGATTTTAAGTAACTTGTGGAAAGCTAAGATCTTTTTGTTAAATGTTATCTCAGAGATAGATGTTAGACTGAAATTTGGATTATTGTTAATGGATGAAGCTAAGAGATTGTGATATAACTGCTTACATATTATAGCGTAGTTATTGCTAGACTTATCAACATAAGTAATGATAAAGTTATTCTGTAGCTCTGTTATTTGATTGCTTAGTTTTATATTTTTAGTATATCTAAATTTACAAAGTAGTTGTTTTTTAAGGTCAGCAATAATATTAAATTTCCATTCATTAAAGAAGGCGGAAGGTTTGCTGTTTTTTATTGAAGTGTTATATATATATACATCTATATTATAAATAAAAGTATCTATTATATCATCTATACAGTATTTAGTGGGTAACCTAAACTTAGTACCTCTTTTCATGATCCGTTGAAGTTTAAGATCTTTGATAATAGAAAGATCTCCGGTAACTATATGCCCAAAATCAGAATTAACATAAGAATTGTATTGACCACTGGTACAAAGACAGGGTACCTCATCATCGGGTACAAAGTTCCTACAGAAAGAGTTATAATTAAATATCTTTCTACCCATAGGTATAGGGTATTTGAAAGATTTTTTTAGGCTGAGATGCGGTAAAGGGAAAGAGTCAGAGTGAGATGATAAAAGTTTATTGAAGTTAATCATATTGAAAACAGGATTGGAGAAATTAATTACAAAATTGGAATTTAGCTTAGTACTATTGCGATTGTGACCTAGTAAATTGTAATTTAGTGCATTGGCACGAGTAACTATTAAATCATAAAACAAGTGGGCAAAATGGTCAGAGAATGTATAGGAAGTGAAAACTTTATAATACTTTGAGAGGTGTTTTTTCTTTAAAGAGAAAACGTAGGCTCGTATTTTTAGCCAATTATGGTCAACCTCAAATCTTTTATTTAAGGTATATAACTCAGACTGAATGTGCTTATTTGACAATATGTTAGTAGAAGTAGCTTTATGCTTTCCTCGTTTATATCGACTTGTTCGTTTATATAAGGACAAATTTAAAAGGTTATAAATAGGAGTATACTTGGAGGGATCAGATTGTGTATTATAATAATGTAAGTGTTTATTATGTACTATTTGGTTAAGACCATAAGGATAACAGGTGTTATGACAATTGATTAATTGTGATTCGAGGAAAAGCCGTTCAGATGTATTTGTTTGTATTGCGAGAATTTCGATAGTAACATTTTCAAATCCGTGGGAGTGAAAGTGAGCATATTCTACATTGGTAAGGTGACTATTGGATAAATAGTTTTTTACGTTATTGCGATGCAGGTTAATGCGTATGTGTAACGGGTTGCGAGTCTGTCCAATATAAGCCATGTTACAGATAGTACATGAAATTTTATATATACAATTATATACTTTGCAAAAATTGTGATATTTAGTACTATTGTCTATTAGATTGATAGAAGCATAAGGGCAAGTTTTGCATTTTTTGGAGCCACAAGAGTTAAAAAGAAAAGATTGCCAATCACTACTGTAATTTTTGTAGGAAGAGTAACTGTTTTTCGATCCATTGTTCCCCTCTTCCTGAAAATTAGAACAAATGTACCGGGCATATGGACTTACATCATGTAATCCACTTTTGCCAGTCACTAAATTATTTTTGTCTAGAACCATTAAGGGTGATATTATACTATATCAGAGTAGAAAAGACACAATTATATCAAAAAGTACAGAATAGGGTACAGTCCAAAAATGTAAATAAGAGAAAAAAAAAATAATAATAATAATAATAATAATAATTAATAAGAATATCTGGAATAAAGTGTAGAAAAGATCAAATAACGGTAACCAAAAGTAATTACTAACACTAGAAAATGTAAATTGAGAAAAAATCTAAATTAATCAAAATACTGTAACCAAATGTAATAACCAACATTAGGAAAGAAAAAAGAGAAAAATCTGGAATACGCAAAAAACACTGTATCCAACGGTATTACTACACATGAAAGAGAAAATAAATATATATAAAAAATAATAATAATAATAATATTAAAATTAAATAATAATTTTAATAATAATCTGGTCTAAGATAGCGTGATATTTACAAGATGTAGTGATTGGCATACGAAGGGATATTTTAAACTCAAGGAACCTACATAGCAAGGGGAAGAATTAGAAACTTATATATCAATCCAAAATCAATGCATACTATTTAGTATAGATGGCAGCACTATCCTAAAGGTATCAATAGTTTACTTGTATGAAGCAAGTGTAATAAATATTTTACAAAAATCTAAAAATGAAATTAAAACTATAGATTAGAATTTTAATAAGTAAGGTGGATATCGGGGAGAGAAAACATATACGTAGAAGCCATTTGATAGGTGTAGTAAATCACTGAAATGCATAAAATAGGAGAGATTTAAATCACATGAACTTAAAAGCGCAAGATGCAGCTATTTTAAGACATGTAGAGATTAGGATTAAAAATATTACCTAATATTGGCGATATTTTTGGATTTATGCATTTAACAGTAGACAAGTATAATATAGAAAATATTCTGAAAGATTAGCGCATAATGCAGCATAATAAAACAGAATAGTATATAATATATAATAGCTTACTTACGTGAAGTGAAATCCCAAGATAATCCAATGATAAAGTGAAGAAAATATAAAAAATAGATAGCACATGGTGCCAATTAACGAGCTTATTCCGGATAAGTGTTTAAATATAGCCTTTTAAGGCAATGAAAGAGTGGAAAAATTGAATATAGAGCGCCAAATTAGAACTGGTGTGCATTTAAGCCTAATCACATGTAATCAGAAATAGTCCGAAAATGGAATTAATATTGAAATGGTGTGCTCTATCATCAGGCGCCACCGCACACACATTTCAATTTAATCGAAAAAAACAATAATAGCTAGGTTTCTGCAAGTTACCTGACCAAAATTAGGGTCCTTTTGTAACTTGGGGGCGCGACCGTAGCTATTAGAAAAAAACAACGAGGAAGTGGACCGACACGAAGATCAAAGCTCAGTAATGGAGGCAGTATTAGTGCATGTTGCCATCAGAGAAGGCTTACTGCAATCAATAGACAAGTAATGCCATGGAGTGTGAATAAAAAATGATATATTAATAATACTTTGGAAGTATGGAAAGGAAAAGAATAAATAAATAAAAAAAGTAATAATTAAATGAATAAATAAAAAGAATAAAACTGGTAATAATTAAATGAATAAATAATAAAATAAATATTACACTAGTATATCTAGCCTATGTTTTACGTAGTACTAGCTGCAGTAGCTAAGAAGTACTTAGTTGAGGTTGTGGAAATGGAGAAAAACTGTAGCAATAATATTAACAATAATGATATTGATAATAATTATATTCATTTATTATTGCTATTTATGCTAATATAATTGTAAAATGTTTAGTTAGAACAGTACTCTGTTTGGCTTCATTGGTTACAGACTCACATAAAAAGGAAAAAGTACCAGTAATCAACCATTCTTAAGAATAGATTTTTTTTTTTTTTTTTTTTTTTTTTTTTTTAAATAAAATATATATAGATATATATTTTATGTTTTTTTTTTTTTTTTTTTTTTTTTTTTTTTTTTTTTAAATTTAGAAAGAACCAACAACCAACCCCATCCTCACCAACCAATATTCTGATTAGGACATACAGTTTTTTTGATTACATAGAGGATATAAAATGGAAGTTAGAAATTTACTGGGATAATTATATTTTATAGCATTTTTATATAGGTCAGTTAAGTTATTAGCCTTAAAACTATTGGTACATAGAGACTCTATTCTATACTTATGATTAGAGATAATATTTCTAAATACAGAAGTGTGCATACATGAATTGAAATGAGTGAAGGTATTAACCTGAAAATTAAAGTCATTTCTTTTATTATATATATTAAAGGATAGACTCTTATCGTCATTGATTCTAATTTGTAAGTCTAAAAAATTAATTATTCTATTATTATTAGGATTTTTTATTAGTTCTAGGGCTGAATGGTAGGCTATGGGTAGGTGGTCAGTATCACTATAAGTATTGTCAGTAGCTATTGTTATTATGTCATCTATGTACCTATATATTATAAGAGAAGGATTATTGTAATTTTTTTCATAATTATATAAATATAGGTCTGCTAAGTAACTGGAATTGGAACCACCTTGTGGAATTCCTATAACTTGCTTATATAATTTATTATTATGTAGAATGTAGTTATTATAGATTATGAACTTTAAAAGATTTTCGAAATACATAGTATCTATGTAAGAAGGCAGGGTTATATTATTATTACTATGTATAAATAGATTCAATATTATATTGTATAAGTCGTCTAGTGGTATACTATTGAATAAGTCTTTAAAATCATAAGTTGATATGTTAATTACATTGTATAGAGCATTAATCTTATTTTTTAGTTCATAGCTATTACCTATAGATACAGAAGTAGTGTTAGATTTTATGTACAGATCATGCATAGAAGTAAGTATTTTTAGTAATATTTTGCTTGCTACATTATTATAAGTGTTACATCCTATAGTAACAGTTCTGAATTTTAGTGGCGTTTTATGAAACTTTGGTATTAGCACTAAGTAGGGATATTTTAGATTGTCATGCTTGATTTTAAGTAACTTGTGGAAAGCTAAGATCTTTTTGTTAAATGTTATCTCAGAGATAGATGTTAGACTGAAATTTGGATTATTGTTAATGGATGAAGCTAAGAGATTGTGATATAACTGCTTACATATTATAGCGTAGTTATTGCTAGACTTATCAACATAAGTAATGATAAAGTTATTCTGTAGCTCTGTTATTTGATTGCTTAGTTTTATATTTTTAGTATATCTAAATTTACAAAGTAGTTGTTTTTTAAGGTCAGCAATAATATTAAATTTCCATTCATTAAAGAAGGCGGAAGGTTTGCTGTTTTTTATTGAAGTGTTATATATATATACATCTATATTATAAATAAAAGTATCTATTATATCATCTATACAGTATTTAGTGGGTAACCTAAACTTAGTACCTCTTTTCATGATCCGTTGAAGTTTAAGATCTTTGATAATAGAAAGATCTCCGGTAACTATATGCCCAAAATCAGAATTAACATAAGAATTGTATTGACCACTGGTACAAAGACAGGGTACCTCATCATCGGGTACAAAGTTCCTACAGAAAGAGTTATAATTAAATATCTTTCTACCCATAGGTATAGGGTATTTGAAAGATTTTTTTAGGCTGAGATGCGGTAAAGGGAAAGAGTCAGAGTGAGATGATAAAAGTTTATTGAAGTTAATCATATTGAAAACAGGATTGGAGAAATTAATTACAAAATTGGAATTTAGCTTAGTACTATTGCGATTGTGACCTAGTAAATTGTAATTTAGTGCATTGGCACGAGTAACTATTAAATCATAAAACAAGTGGGCAAAATGGTCAGAGAATGTATAGGAAGTGAAAACTTTATAATACTTTGAGAGGTGTTTTTTCTTTAAAGAGAAAACGTAGGCTCGTATTTTTAGCCAATTATGGTCAACCTCAAATCTTTTATTTAAGGTATATAACTCAGACTGAATGTGCTTATTTGACAATATGTTAGTAGAAGTAGCTTTATGCTTTCCTCGTTTATATCGACTTGTTCGTTTATATAAGGACAAATTTAAAAGGTTATAAATAGGAGTATACTTGGAGGGATCAGATTGTGTATTATAATAATGTAAGTGTTTATTATGTACTATTTGGTTAAGACCATAAGGATAACAGGTGTTATGACAATTGATTAATTGTGATTCGAGGAAAAGCCGTTCAGATGTATTTGTTTGTATTGCGAGAATTTCGATAGTAACATTTTCAAATCCGTGGGAGTGAAAGTGAGCATATTCTACATTGGTAAGGTGACTATTGGATAAATAGTTTTTTACGTTATTGCGATGCAGGTTAATGCGTATGTGTAACGGGTTGCGAGTCTGTCCAATATAAGCCATGTTACAGATAGTACATGAAATTTTATATATACAATTATATACTTTGCAAAAATTGTGATATTTAGTACTATTGTCTATTAGATTGATAGAAGCATAAGGGCAAGTTTTGCATTTTTTGGAGCCACAAGAGTTAAAAAGAAAAGATTGCCAATCACTACTGTAATTTTTGTAGGAAGAGTAACTGTTTTTCGATCCATTGTTCCCCTCTTCCTGAAAATTAGAACAAATGTACCGGGCATATGGACTTACATCATGTAATCCACTTTTGCCAGTCACTAAATTATTTTTGTCTAGAACCATTAAGGGTGATATTATACTATATCAGAGTAGAAAAGACACAATTATATCAAAAAGTACAGAATAGGGTACAGTCCAAAAATGTAAATAAGAGAAAAAAAAAAATAATAATAATAATAATAATAATAATAATTAATAAGAATATCTGGAATAAAGTGTAGAAAAGATCAAATAACGGTAACCAAAAGTAATTACTAACACTAGAAAATGTAAATTGAGAAAAAATCTAAATTAATCAAAATACTGTAACCAAATGTAATAACCAACATTAGGAAAGAAAAAAGAGAAAAATCTGGAATACGCAAAAAACACTGTATCCAACGGTATTACTACACATGAAAGAGAAAATAAATATATATAAATAATAATAATAATAATAATATTAAAATTAAATAATAATTTTAATAATAATCTGGTCTAAGATAGCGTGATATTTACAAGATGTAGTGATTGGCATACGAAGGGATATTATATATATATATATATATATATATATATATATATATATATATATATATACACACGAGTGTATTCATGTATATATGTATAACCATCTCATTTTCTGAAGTCTGTTAAAAAGGCCATCACTGATGGCTGATTTAATGTAACATACAAAAGAATATCCAAACACCACTTGTAATATAATTAATAAAAATTCATTTAATTATTCACTTTTATTCAAATTACAATTATTAAAATACACATTTACAAGAAGAAATATCAAACACTTTCTTAATGATCAGGGATGAGAATACACAAACATGAAAAGTGTATGGAAAAGTGCGTATATACTGTATATACCTTGAGAAACAAATTGGCAAATAAATATATTTGAAAACACATGGACTTAGGCGAACATTTCTTTTAAAAAAATTCTACAATCGTGCAAAATAAGAAAAGCGGAAAAAAACTTTGAAAATGCTTTTAAAAAAGCAAAATATGCAAAAAATAGCAAAAACCAGCGTTTCGGTAATCAAAAAAATATTCAAGCGTTCATAAATTTAAAAAGCAATAGAAAACAGCCAATCAAAAACAACATATTTTTCTAAATGAACATTAATATAGTTTTATCTATGGTCATAAAACAAATTAGGAGCCTTTTATAAACGCCAGCAGACAAAGATAGTACTGCATTAGTTATTTTTATATTTTAATTAATTATTTTGTAATGAAAGTTTCCTTTTAGACTAAAATTATTCTGTTTTGAAATAACTTTTAAAACTTAAATATAAAAAGTGTTATACTATAAAGAAATCTTAATAACCCCCCCCAAAAAAAAAAATCAATAAAACCCACCTGGGTTGGGTTTTTTGAAACCCTGGTGAAAACACTGAAGATTCTCAGCCCTGATTAATGCTTAGGGCATTTTTGAACAAAATGTTATCAGTTTAGATGGCAATTTTGTAGCTTCTGTCATTTTTAAAAGATACGTCTGTATAAATTTTAAGGTACGGCAACATTCGTTCGGATATTCTATATTACAGCAATAATATAGTGCGAACATAAGCATTATTGCTTTTACGAACCCAAGTACAGAAAGGACATTATCGTTTTCTACTACTATGTAGCACAAACAATCATTGTTGATATTGCCCAATGCTGCAACATGGGGAGTTTCAGGGCCAGAAATTTTTATTGTGGTTGGATCTGTTTCCAGTGGATATATTCGATATAATGACTCTGCACTCTTATCTCCCAACAAATGTGGCAACAGCATTAAAGCAGTAATTTCAGAACTATAGTTTTGTTTTAGAATACCATCAGTGACTGTTTTACCTTTTTTAACAAAATGGCTTGTTCTTTTACCCTTTCTGCACACAACTGCAGTTGCTGAAAAAATTGATTCTCTAACTCAAAACCATTTATTAATTTAAAATCTAAAAGAATACCAAGTTCTGAAAATAGCATTGGATATTCCTGTTTTAAATTTTCAATTAAACATTTTTGTGAGGCAAGCAACCTCCTGTCACTAAAAGTGATTACCATATTTTCGGCCACTGCCTCACAATCCTTATCCTGTATAGGTTTTTTAAATTCTTCATTATAGACTACAAAATATCATTTACTGGACAACTATCGCTATCTACACAAATAATTTGTTACTAAAAATAGAAAAGATACGGGCGAAACAGTGAAAGTCAAATAGAAATCAGATTTCCCGTACAGCATATAGACAAATCAGTAAAGGCCCGAAAGCCATGCCCGTACGGCATACGGGCAAAACAGAGAAGGGGTTAATCAACTCTATTTTTGTAAAGGGGCCATTTTAATCTATTGTAATTTTGTGAAGGGACCGTTTTGATCAATAGTAATTTTTTGAAGGGTAAAATCATACAAGCCGGTGCGCACCCCATGTAAACATGGCGACAGTCGCTGGAGCTTGGCGGCCGCCAAGCTCCAGCGACTATCGCCAACCATTTTCCACTATCAGCACATTAAAATTGCACATATATTCCACTAAAAATGAGCAACCAGTGGACCGTTTTTAACTAAAAAAACCTCAGTGGATTCAGCAACCTAGTTGTACAGCTATCTAAACTAGGCAACCAGTGGCCGTTTTTAACTAAAAAAACCTCAGTGGATTCAGCAACCTAGCTGTACAGCTATGTAAACTATGCAACCAGTGGTCCGTTTTTAACTAAAAAAAACCTCAGTGGATTCAGCAACCTAGCTGTACAGCTATGTAAACTATGCAACCAGTGGACCGTTTTTTACTAAAAAAACCTCAGTGGATTCAGCAACCTAGTTGTACAGCTATGTAAACTATGCAACCAGTGGACCGTTTTTTACTAAAAAAAACCTCAGTGGATTCAGCAACCTAGTTGTACAGCTATGTAAACTATGCAACCAGTGGACCGTTTTTAACTAAAAAAACCTCAGTGGATTCAGCAACCTAGTTGTACAGCTATGTAAACTACGCAACCAGTGGACCGTTTTTAACTAAAAAAAAAAAAAAAAACAGTGAACTAAGCAACCTAGTTGTACAGCTAATGTAAACTGGGCTAACAGTGGCCCGTTTTCAACTCAAAAAAACAATCGGTGGATTAAACAACCTAGTTGTACACCTCTTATAAAGTCAGTATGATTAGAATAGCACGTAAATAGCACTTACGAAAACATAAACACTTCAAATATCAATTTAAAATTCACATTAAAAACCTTAAACATTGCAAAGATTCGTTAAAAAAGAGCACTTACCTCTATTTTTTTTTAAATAACCGCTCAGAAATGTCCCCAACACCCACCGGCTTATAACGTACTATATTTCTAACAAACACACACAAATTCTTTTCTTATATTAACATAACACATTTCATTCCCTTCCATCAATAACGCAAACAATTTCAAATTCCCAAACCTGACGAAACACGTATTCTTTATGGTTGCCAGTCACAACTACCACCGGCAGTTGGCGGTGCATCGCTCACTCTCGCGTCAGATTGTTCGCCAATGATTTGTAAACAAAAGATTGATATGTAAACAAAGCACCGTATACGGAATATAGTCCTTTTGAAGGGGCAATAGAACTGACCCAAATTTTGTCTGCATTGATCCCTGAAATGCTGTCTGTATGCACCAGTTAATCATTTTATGTAAAAGTTTTTTAGTGCCAATGTGAAAGCCCATTGGCATAATAGCACATTGTGCTGCCATGCTGCAAGATTCAATCCTTGGGTTTGATTCAGCTTTCATTCCTTGAGTGGGTGGATAAAATGAAGACTAAGCTTGCTGGAGGCATTAAACTCTGGGTCCGCTACATCTGGCTGGACAATGTAGGCCTTAGTCCTCATAAGACTGTTTTGCTGCTGAGATTGCTTTTTCAGTATCATAATTTCTAGACGAGGTTTACAAAAATTAATTAATATTTTGTCTAGGGTCATGCTAGGTCATGAAAGTATAGAAGAGGGGTTAGGTCACAAAAATTACCCAAAATTCTCGCATCAGTTTGTATTTTTATGGACAAAGCTAAATCATATCATTAAATATAAGTCAATGAATGTTCACAATCAGGCCACTTAACAGTCAGTGGTAGACAGCCTGTTACAGTTGTAATATATTATGAGTACATACATATACATTTTGTGAGCTTGTTTTTTTTTTTTTTTTAACAATATAAAATTTTGAACTGATGTCTGATAAAATGTTGACTCTCTTTAAAAAAATTGATGTAAGAACTTGTAGTGTTTGAGAGCTTATTGTACTATACGGTGGATTCCAAAGTTATTTACCAGGCTGAAGTAAACATTGCTGAATATATCAGGGCTCACACTAGACCATGGGATTGCGTGATTCCCGCTGTACCACACTAAATCCCACTTAAAAAAAAGGACACTTGTATGATTTTCCTGCATGCTGAGTTGTTTGATTTTGATAGGGTAAAGAATCAAAAGATATCAATCATTAAATTGTATGGACTATATTCCATATGCGGTGCTGTTTACATTTTGATGTTTGTTTACATGTTTGATTTGGTGTTGGTTCTGGCGCCATCGTGGGCGATGCTCAGCGGGAGTGAAGTACCCTGCCAATGTTTGTTTAGGCTGGCAACCATAAAAAACGTGTACATTGTCAGTTTGGAAATTTGAAATTGTTTCATGTTATGGATGGAAGGGAATGAAATGTGTTATGTTATTGTATGAAAAGTGTGTGTGTGTTTGTTAGAAATATGGTGTGAATATAAAGTTAAATAAAAGAAAGCATGTTGGTTTTACATTATCGGCCAGTGTGTGTTTGTTAGAAATGCAGTGTCAGTATAAAAGTAAATAAAAGAAAGTATGTTGGTTTTATGTTATTGGCTGGTGTCTGTGTTTGTTAGAAATGCAGTGTCAATGTAAAAGTAAATAAAAAAAAGCATGCCGGTGTTACGTTATAAGCCGGTGGGTGTTAGGGACATTTCTGGGTGGTTAATTAAAAAAAATAAAGGTAAGTGCTTTTTTTAAATGAATCTTTGCAATTTTTAAGGTTTTTAATGTGAATTTTAAATTGATATTTGATGTTTTTATGTTGTCGTAAGTGCAATTTATGTGCTATTCTAATCATACTGACTTTATATGAGGTGTACAACTAGGTTGTTTAATCCACCGATGTTTTTTTGAGTTGAAAATGGGCCAGTGTTTGCCCAGTTTACATTAGCTGTACAACTAGGTAGCTTAATCCACTGTAGTTTTTTTAGTTAAAAAACAGTCGACTGTTTGCTCATTTTAAATTGCCTGTTACTGAATTTGCTGATGTTTTTTAGCTTAAATATGGATGGTGTATTTTGTTTTAATGTTTTTGTTAGTGGAATATAAGTGCAATTTTAATGTGCTAAAATACTTTGACTTTGCTGATCGTGCAAAATGGTTGGCGAGAGTCGCTGGGGCTTGGCAACTGCCAAGCTCCAGCGACTCTCGCCAGGTTTACATGGGGTGTATGATTTTACCAATTGTATTTTTATCAAATTCATTTGTATATTGTTAATTTTGATATTTATAATCTTGGTACTGTATTTTTGTAATGATATTAATTTTGCTTGTAAATTGTGAAAAATAAATAAATTTTGTAAAATAAACAAAATTCTCAAATTCTCACACAGATTTTTAAAAATCCCACTTAATTTTGAAGGTAAAGGGGGGATAATCTTACCCAATTTTTTTTCCTAGTGTTAACCCTGTGTGTATATATATATATATATACATATATATAATGGTTGACGAACGTTGTCATGCTTTTCCGTAGTCGGGCAGTGTTGGGAAGAAAGACGGCATATGTAGTTTCATCTTCAGGTTAAGCTCAGCACCGGGGTCTCGCTGTCAGAGGACCGCCGGGCGCAGATGTAGGATGGTTTACTCGGGTTGAGGCTGTGTTACATGGAAAAACACTCTGGGATTAAGATGACATTTTTTTATTTTTCCCATAGTTTTACATGGCAAGTGAAGTCACGTAGAATCTATGCTCCGAGCTGCATTTCAACTTATATAAACTCGGGTCGCGTGTTCTATACAGTATCACATGTGCCAAAAGAGATGCATTTATTGGTTGTTAAACTGCCCAGATCTGCTAGCCTAAGGAAATTCTTGCGATGTGCAGCACCAGAAGACTGTGAGAAGAAGGGAGATATGTTACTTACGTTTAAATTAAATTTAGATCCTGATACAAATCCTTTGTTTAAAACGAAAGTCACTATGCCCTGAAGAATTTTGAAGCAAGCAAATAGAAATTTTGAATTTTGAGAGGATGTTTAATTTTATATGTTTATATATATATATACACACACATATATATATATATATATATATAAACTAATAAGTAAAACACAAAGTATACTACAAATATGACATACCCTGCATGCAAAAAATGTAACAGCAGATGCAAGAATTACAAACCTCAAGTCGGGTGGGAAACAAAAAAAACAGATGCTGAATCTATATGCCATTTTTGCATTGTGAAATTATTTTATATATATATATATATATATATTTATATATAAATAATTTCACATGACCTTTAGAAACACCTGATATTGAACTGACAACTGTTTTAATATTGAGCATTTCACTGCATTTTTCAAGTCTGAAAATCAAAACACTCTCAGTCTGGAGGTTCCGAAAATCTGAACACCAAGGGTGTTTTGTTGACATGAAACTTCTAACAATTATGATAATTTAGATTATACTTAGACGTCCCAATTCCCCACACTACCCAATAATTGGAGCTAAACCAAACTAATAATTTACTATTCAGTTTTTAAAAAATATTTTACTTAATTCATACAAATTAAAAAACAAAAAGGAACTTTACTTTTAGAAACTTTCGTCTTTTGATTTTCATCATTACATTTTGGATTTAAGAGAAGTAACACAGGATGTTATTATAATTTGCCTTCACGGGATGTCTACAAATAGTGCTGTAAAAGTAACGACAAAATGAGTATCCGTATGTATTTGTTACTTAGATGTTCGCTATTCATTACTAAGTATTCGTTACTTGTTACTTTCGTTACTACTAATAGAATCGGTAATAGGGTGTTATATAGTGCCCCATAACAACACATCCAGGACAGTGTTGTTATGGGTATATGCCGCCCATACATAAACCCATAACAAAACCTAACCAAAAAGAATTTTTTTTTAGCGAAGTTGTACAAAGTTGTATTTAGAGTTTATTTTCTCTGATTTACAGATTGTTTTTATACACATTTATGGTTTTATACAATTCTAAATTATCCGAATTACTGAGTGCACATAGAAATCTTCCAAAGACATATGCCATTCTTTTTTTTTAAATTCTGAATGCTGGTTTAACCTGTTCATTCTTATCATAAAAAGTGTAAAGGAAAGCTTGTGACTCGTGTTTTTTCTGGGAGCGTGTTCTTGAATACTGAGATCCAGGGATTGGGCCACATATATAAAATTCACAGGGCAGGGGATCTCAGTATGATATCAACTACTTTGCGTCTCTACAAGCATAATATCTTTATTATTTGTGAGTTCTTATTTCATATCAAAAACTTCTTTTGCTGGACCATTTTTCGAAGTAAATTAAAATTGTTTAATTCAGTGAGAATTATCTATTTTTAAGATATTTCCAGTTCTATTTCTGCACTTTTGGGATGAATTGGTAAAAATCTTAATATTACCATTGGTAAAAATCTTAATATTATTTTTGGGAAAAGTGTTGATTACCCCCCAAAGCCAACTGTCTGAGATGGTCAGTAATTAAATCTTGCTTGCTGATATTCATGGAAAAGTTAAATCTGAAGTGGACTTGATAAAGTCCTTCTGATGGGTTTAAGCAACATTGTAGTGAGATTCCACACTTCAAGAAAGTAAACTCTGAGAATCAATTAAACTGCAAGGCTATTTTTCTTCAGCCGTTTCGAGTGTGTTATTTGCAAAATGGAAAATGTGCCATTCTTACATTTTCTGCTACTGGAGTATAAACAATCTATGTACTTGTTTAATAAAAATACACATTTTTTTTTCTTTTCATTTAAGAAATTTTATTTTCCAGTAGATCAAGATTTAAGAACAAATCCAAATAGTTGATTTTTTTTTTCTTTAATATCTGCCCATTTTAAGAATTTATTCATTACAATAATTTTTTCAGATGGCTTCCTTTATCAAGTTTTGAAAAAAGGTAGCATAAAACAGCTTTCAAACAATATATATATAGTGAAAATGAGCAATCATAAGAATTGAACAGGAAAAAAATAAATAAATAAAAAATTCTTTTAAGTGAACATGAAAGCCATAAAGAACTTTCTGTAGATACTGAAACCTACAAAATATATGCATATACATATATGCTGGAAAAACAAAACATTTGTGTGTGCTAAAAATAGTTCTTACAATGCATTTAAAAACACCTGCAAGTAACCACCCTAGTGAAAAACCATTTAGGTGTGAAACATGTCAAGACATTTTCAATTTCCTTAAATTTGAAAAATTATGCACATGCATAACCATAAAAAAAAGGGAAAGCATTCCTGTGTAAACTATGCCATAAAGAATTTGTGGTAGTTGCAGGTTTAAAAAGACAGCTTTTTCATGTAGGAGGAAAGCGATATCTGTATAAGATCTGTCTAAAAGTATTCTTAGCAAATGCAGCACTAAAAAGGCATGCATATATCACCACTGTGGGAAAGTTTATGAAAAAATGTGTGTCAAACTCGCATTTGAAAATACATCCACTAATTTGCACAGGTAAAAAAGCATTTATGTATTAAGTATGCTAAAAAGCGTTCAATAATATTACAAGACATGACAAGATAAGACATACAGGAAAAAAACAGCTTCTGTGTGAAGTCTGTCAAAAAGTATGCTTATCTAACTCTGATTACTCATTAAAAAGATATTTTAAAAATTATAGAGAAAAGTATGTACTATTCTGCTGTGCAGCTCCCAGCTGCTCATAACGATCTGTCAATCTTTTCTTAGTCCTGTCTCCCTTTATAATTATAATTTTAAAAAATTGTTACAAATTATTAAGCTGTTATTACTGCATTCAATATCATTACACACTAAGAATCACCATACTAATAGTAATTAGAATACTGTTGGTGGTGGATAGTCTTTTAAGAACTTGTATAATCTTGCTTGAAAAATGCAGATTAAAATTCCACTTTAAAGATTTTAGTAGTAGAGACTATGGTTTGGATGAAACTACTTCCATAATTTATTTTTGTCAATTAACTGAAATAGAAAAAATTTGTGTGCATAATTTTTTTTTTCTTCTCATTTCAGAATTCTCCTTCCATGACAGTAAATATGGAAATGTAATTGAGCATGCCATTAAATTAATCTACATTCAGTTTAAGGAATTTTTATTATTTAATTATTCCCCAATGCTGCTTCAGTTTGCAAGTCAAAGAAATAACAGGATAGAATAATTTAAAATCAGTGCATGTATATAAAATTTCAAATTTCATTGAAGGGAAAAATTTTTTTTATCTAATGGATATAAAGCCTTCAAAAGACACTCTAATGAATGTAAAGTCTACAAAAGACAGGTACATCTATACAGGAGGAGAACCTTTTGTGTGTGAATTGTGTCAAGAAGCATTTGTGACAGCCTCACATTTAGAAACACATTCGTGTGCAGTTGCAAATCCTGCAGAAAAAAAACCAGTCTTATGTGAAGTGTGCCATGAAGCATTCTCGTCAACTTCAGATTTGAATAAACACGCACTTATCCATGAGAAGCCATTTATCTGTGAAGTGTGCCAAAAAGCATTTTCTAGGCTATCACGTTTGAAAGATCATGCTCGTAGCCATACAGTAAAAAAACCGTACAAGTGCGAAGTATGTCAAAAAGCATTTTTTATTAATTCATATTTGATTCGTCATACCCTCTCGCATTCGAAAGAAAAATCGTTTGTTTGTGAGGTATGTCAAAAGGGGTTTACCACAATGGCTAGTTTGAAAGTGCATGTCCGTGTCCACACTGGAGAAAAACCATATGCTTGTGAAGTGTGTCAGAAAGCATTTTCAAGGTTATCATTATTGAGAAAGCATTCTCTTAAACACCCTGGAGAGAAACCATATAAGTGTGATATATGTCCTAAAACATTCGCATTGCAATTTGATTTGAAAAGACATGAAGGTGTCCATGTTGGAGAAAAACCGTACGTGTGTGAAATGTGCCAGAGAGCATTTTCAAGATTATCATACTTGGAAGAACATGCTGCTATTCATACTGGCGAAAAACCATACAAGTGCGAAGTGTGCCAAAAGGGATTTTTAAAAATTTCAAATTTAAAAGTGCATGCTCGTGTCCACACTGGAGAAAAACCATATGTGTGTGCAGTGTGTGAAAGAGCATTGTCAAGCTTGCAAATTTTGAAAAATCATGAGCGCTTGCACCATGAAAAACTATAATTAGGTTTCATGTGTGATTGATATTGAACTTCACTTCTTTTTTTTTTTTCCCATGACATTTTGTATAATTTGTGAGAGAGGTACAAGGAAATATCTTTTAAATTTTGCCACTGTATTAAAAATGAAGAGCCGGGAAAAAATTTGGTAGTTTACAGTGCTAATTGAATTCCATACATTTCAAATTGCATGTCAATGAAATAAGTTACAACTACTAATACGGAAAATGAATTGTTTATGATGAAGGTATAAAATATATACGTATTTACCCTATATATGTTGATCCCGCATATAAGTTGACCCACCACTTTCCTGATTAGGAAACTAATTTTTTTAAAAAACATTTATTCAGGGTTTTTTTTTTTTTTTTTGTATAGTACTAATATACAAAGTTAAACTGATTCAAGATCAAGATTCAGTATCAAACTCATCAAACAATTCACAAAATTCCTTCGTTGTAATCGGCTCATCATGATACATGTATTGGTTTAGGATCCTTAAAAAAAAAGACCTCCACTGGGGGCACGACGACGACCCACCCTACCCTTCGGAGTAGAGCCCATGTGTAACTAATTGGCCGTAAACCCACAACAACAACAAAATGACACAATGACACACATTTTCAATCTTTGTATCGCTACAAAAGAAAATTAATTAAAAATTAAGGACCCTCGTATAAGTTGACCGTCCTCCCCCCCCCACACACACACACACACTTTGTCAGTTACTAGAAGTGCACAAAAATGACTCTATCATTTCTAGTATGTTTACTATCATATTACCAACAACTGAAAACTTAAAAAGAATTAACTTCGCTTTGCTTTGTAAAACTTTAAAGTAGTTTCAGTTGTTTTGACTTCTACACTCTGCAGATGAAACTATTTTTTGTATTAGCCCAAACACATTTTCCAATATGTATGTATATTTTTCAAAACTATGGAATTTTGTGCCAGGAATGGTCTAAAAAAAGTAAGAATTTATTTTCACTGTGCACCTAAGTATTATTTAATCTGCTATTAAATTCTACTTTCATCACTAAAAATGATAAATTGCATTCAAAATTACATCCAAAACATTAATTAGTGGAAATGCTAAAGTTCAATATTTAATACAATATCCAATAGAAGATCCAAAATTCACACAGCTTGGATCCAGACATAGTGCAGATTTTAGAATTTTTTAGATTTTGGGTCATAATAGAAAAATGTTCCAACCCCACCCATAAAATATTATATTAAAATATAATAAAAAACAAGAGAAACAAATCATATTACTAATATCATAATTGGAATCATGATATAAGAATACAGAATAATACAATATACAAAATTATGAGATTATGTACAACTTATTTAAACATGTGTTGAATAATAGTCTAAGACTTTGGAATGTTCTAACTATAGGTTTTTTTTTTTTTTTTTTTTGTATTGTACTATCATTATTTCCTGTTCTGTAACACAGCTTTGCAATCTACAAATCTGAGATATTTCTTTCGCTGAGCAAAACCTTACTTAAATGTTATTTTATCAACTTTATATCATCTTCAGATCCTCCCTTGCTACTGTACCAGAGTCTATCTTGTGACTGTAATTCAGTGTCACTTATGTCACTATCAGTCTGAACGTTAACAATGTTACCATCAGACCTCACGAATTTTAAAATATCTTTTTTGGATTTTAGACCCTCCAGGATTTCGGATCAGTAGATTTTGGTTCTTCTACTGTAGTATCATTTGAGAAAGATATGCATTTGTTATAAGCAGTTTCTCATATGGTGTTTGCAAAAATATTAAGTATTATAATTTTACACACACACAAGGCCTCCAAGACCACACATTTGAGAGTACTTACTCTTTTCATTCACCTTTACTCTGTCTGCCTTTACCTTGAATATTGATTTGTAAACTTGTCTAACTGTATTACTGTATTATTTTAATATATATATGTTAAAGTGAAAACCCAAAATCAGTCAAAACCCGAATTAACTAGGGAAAACGCGTTCTGACTGACGGCGCTCGGGAAAACCCGTTTTATTCGGGTAGCAGTCGAACATTTTCGAGGGGCCCCTACAACGGAGGCCGGACCCACTGATGTTTATTTTGGGTCTCGCAAAGGGCCAGCGTTAGCATATTTTCCAGGGGACCCCTAAAGCGATGGCCAGACCCGCTGATGATTTTTGGGGTCTCGCAAAAGGCCAGCGTTAGCATATTTTCCAGGTGGTTCCCTAAAGCTATGGCCGTACCCACTGATGTTTTTTTTTTTTTTGGTCTCGCAAACGGCCAGCGTCAGCATATTTTCCAAGGGGCCCCCTAAAGCGATGGCCGGACCCACTGATGTTTTTTTTTTTTTTTTTTTTTTGGGGGGGGGGGGTGTCTCACAAAGGGCCAGCGTTAGCATATTTTCCTGGGGGGGGGAAGGGGGGCTAAAGCGATGGCCGGACCCACTGATGTTTCTTTGGGTCTCGCAAAGAGCCAGTGTTAGCAAATTTTCCAGAGGGCGCCCTAAAGCGATGGCCGTACCCACTGATGTTTTTTGGTCTCGCAAACAGCCAGCGTTATCATATTTTCGAGCGGGGAGCAAGATCCAATTTTTAGTGCATGAAGCATTAACATTACGGAATTCACTGGGGAAAACGGATTTTCCCTAGCGCTGTCAGTCAGAACGCGTTTTGCCTAGTTAATTCGTCTTTTGCCTAATGCTCTCAGTTAGGACGTGTTTTCCCTAGTTAATTCAGGTTTTAACTGTAACATATATATATATATATATAGTTAAATGTAAAACTAAACCCATATAACCCCAGACCTTGTCAAAAAAAGGCACTTAAACAAGATAAGAACCAATTGAAAAGCACTATAACCAGCTAAATCATCAGAGGTAGACTGGTGTGCATGTTAGTTACAGGTTTCTATATATATAGTAAATTGGCTAAACTTAGGAATCGTAAATACATGTGACAGACTTAAGAAAGCTTTGTGTGAAAAATTTATATTAAAAATATTTATAAAAGTTACATGTCCAAAAATTTACTTGTTTTATACCTTTAATGTTTCTATTTCTTTTTACATTACAGATTATAAAAAACAAAAAATCAATATTTCTTTAAATATTACAGTAATTTTCAATTTATAAGAATCGCTTTGTTTTTATCACTGTTATTTTATTTTTATTACATAAAATTATATTGATAAAATGAAATTGCCTTCCATCACCTATTCCTTTCATTTCAAAAGAAAGTTTCATGCCCCTAGAAAGGAAAGGTGAAGATACATAAGCTACCTCCTGAAAACTGATATGGCATATTATTGATTGGGGATGTAACAAGAAAAAAAATTCGGAGGGTGCCCAAAAGGTTAAAAAGGCGAAATTTCTCACAAAAATGCTTGATTTATTGACATCCAATTTATAAAACTTCAACATTTTTTTTTGTGGGGGGGGGGGGGTTGCCTAGGCCCCATGGCACTACTCTTGGCTATTTCCCTGATGATATTAACTAATATACTAAGTAGGCAGTACAAATGTGTGTTTTTCTAAGTTGAAACAATATGCACATGCTTTAAAATTAAAAATTAAAGTTTCACTTTAGTAAAAAATAGAGATCTTATAAAAAGAAAAAACCTCTATACTTTTTGTTAAATTGATTAAAATAGAAGTATTTTTATGTTTTGTGTGGGAGTGTATAATTTTTCTTTTTTTCTTCTTATTTCAGAATTTCTCTTAATTTCTCATCCAAAACAATAAAAAATTACAAATGTTATCCAAATAATGAATTTTATCATCCGCAAAGCTGTTTATAAAGATAGGTATTTTGTTTATTCTCTTAGGCTGTTGCAGTTCCCAAGTCAGCACACAAATATATATATATATATGAGCTTTAGGATATTGCAAATTTAATTGAAGAACAAAGAAAAATAGTCTGCAAATGGACATAAAGCCTACAAAAGATGTGTATATCTATACAGGAGGAGACCCATTTGTGTGTGATGTGTGTCATGAAAAATTTGTGACAGCCTCAAACTTGGAAACACATTTATGTATAGTAAAGATTGTGTGTGAAGTGTGCCAGGCTGAATTCTTCTCGAAGTTTGATTTGAAGAGACACGCACTTTCACATGTGAAATTAATTGTGTGCGAAATTTGTCAAAAAGCATTTTCAAAGATACGTGATTTGAAAAGTCATGCTGCTGTCCATGCAGGAGAAAGAGAAAAGCCACACATATGTAAAGTGTGTCAAAAAGGATTTTCGCAGAGAGCAAATTTAAAAGAGCATGCTCGTATCCACACTGGAGAGAAACCACATGTGTGTGAAGTGTGTCTGAAAGCATTTTCAAGGCAATCATTCTTGAAAAAACATTCTCTTACCCACACTGGAGAGAAACCATATGTGTGTGCAGTGTGTCCGAAAGCATTTTCAAGCAGGCGAAGTTTGAAAAATCATGAAGAACGCTTGCACAATAAAAAACCGTAGTTGGATTTTATGTGCGATTGATATTGAGTTTCACTTCTGTTAGTTCAGTGGCATTTTGCATAATTTGTGAAAGGCTTTCGGGGAGTACTATCAGGTTTTGCTACTATATGGGGGAAAAAAGAAGATCCAGGAAAATTAACCTTTATTAACCTAGTGTTGCATTAATGCAACATCTTCGTGTTATTCTAATACTTATTTTTTTATCATCAAATAAACTTGTTATTTGATGTTTGTCGTTTAAACTTGTTATTTGACTTGTTGTTATGTTAATACCTAGCATTGCATTTATGCAACAGCCTGTATTTTATAAAATATGTAAAAATCTGTCTGAAAACTGTTTACAAATGTCTCAAAATCATGTAAAATGTCATATACTATTTTCTTAATAAGATATTCAGGCTAATATGGGTTAATTTTATTGAGTGAGTTCATGAAACAAAAGATAGCTGCTGATTGAGTTTCTTTGCATTCGCTACTCTATAAGTGAAACTGATTTTGTATAGGTTCAACCTTATAATCCCATATGTTTTCTTTCAAAAATTGTGCTATTTTGTGCGAATGGGATAAATAAAATACATTTTTAGTTGCCAAATTTTATTTAAAAAAAAAAAAAAAAAAAGACATGCAACAATAGGGGGAATGGAGGGTAGTATGAAATTTTCAGCATTTCTGCAGATTATATTTTGTCATGTAAAACTTCTGTACAATACTTGACAGACCCCATAAAATTATCGTTCTAGAAGGATGCAGGGGTGCAGAATATGTCCGAACGCCCGGGGGTAAATTCTTAAGTTTTTGTCCCAAGTGCATTTAAAGAAAACAGGAAGATTTTTTTTTTTTTAAACAATGCAGTTATTATCAAAAGAAGGTAGCAATAGATAGTCACTTAAACTGGAATGAAAATTTACTTCAGTTTTGGGGAAAGTTTGGACAAAACAAATTGTGTTCTGGGGAAATATTGGGCCATAAATATCTTCTGCATCCCTGGAATGATGTATCGTTATATTGAGAAGAAATTTTATTCTATGGAAATTCTGTGGAACCACACACACACAAAATTTCATCTTTATAAAAAGATTTATTATTGTATCGACTTTCGTTGTAACGGGGTTTTACTGTACTGTGTGAAGGGAACGACGATTTGTAAGGATTGAATGGGCACAAAAATATGTGACAGAATTAAATTTTGTGGCATACAACAGTTGTAAATTCTCTTGGAATTTAAGTTAATCAGAATCTGGCAGAATGATTTCACTTTGGCATAATTTTTACATCTAAGCATGTTAACCATTTTGGGTTTTTAATATATCTTTGTGCTCTTGATATAAAACTGATGTCAACCTCACTTGTTTTATCTTACTTAATTATTGAAAGTTAAAAAAAAAAAAACCTCTTATTACTAAATTTTCTGCTACCGTAAAAATCCCGATTATAAGCCCCCCTTCTGTGGGTGAGGGAGGACTTATAATCGAGGAGAAGGCCTTATAATTGCCCTCCTCCTCCACCTCTCGATGATGACATCACAGCTGCCGTTTGTGGGGACGTCACAATTCATAGCAATGTCAGTCGCCGGGAAGGCATTTTGTCTTCTTTCCAAACAAATGGGGTGGAGGTAGGGGGGCTTATAATCGGGATTTTGTGGTACTCTATCAGATAGTGTAAATGTTTATTTCCCATTTGACAATTTTTTCCATTAAAGCCTGGTAATTTGATTGGGTTTCTAATGAATTTTTAAACATGACATCAAAACAATGTCATTCTCATTTGCAGTATTTAACTTGAATTATTAAAAATAATTATTATTATAATAAATAAACCTCATTCTACTACTGACAACCAGTTATTATATGCTGAAACTTGTCTGTTATCTTATGTATTAGTGCTCTTATACATGTCTTTTGCTGCTTAAGTATGAACCTCAAGTTGGTCATTTTTTTCCTATATTGAATATTGAGAAAGTTTTCTGGAGCTGATAATTGAGAAGAGTCAATGAAACTTAGAAGAGTAATAAAGCTAAACTCTGATCTATCATTCCTGCATTCATTGTTTTCCCATATTTATTGATCATTTTATTTCTGTGCTCCCTTTACAAATTGTATTTAATAATGCTAAAGAAGCTTGCATGTATTGTTCATCAAAAAGTGACTATCCCACATTCATCGTTATTAAATTATTCTCCTGACCAAAATGAATTGGAAGCTTAAGTGGATCCATATGATATGGCATATAAATTGTAATTGCTTCTTGGTTTGATGCAGTGGCGCACCCAGGATTTTAGTTTAGCGGGGGCTGGGCGACATGCAAATACTGCTGAACTCGGTTAGAGTGACCTCGATTAGTTTCAACTCTCTTATAATGTCTACATATTCGGTACCACTTGACTGCCCCATAGAACGCAAGCCCACAAGCAATGTAACTCGGTATGGAGTCATAAATAATTATCTGATCTTTTCAGTGACATTGTAACCGAGATTAACAGTGTTTCATAAACTAACTATAAGCATTTATTTAAAAACTTTTTAAATAAATGTCTTTTTTCTTTAGAAATAACTCGAAGACAAATAAAAAAAGAAAGAAAAAACTAATTTATTAGCGACAATTTTCAGTTTTTAAAGCTTTTCACTTCTAGCTTTCTACCTTTAGGGGAGGGCTTCAGCCCCCTCCATGGGTGCGCCTATGGTTTGATGATAATCAGATGAACAGTGGTGGCATGTAACAGAAGGTGTGTAATGTGAAATTTAATGATTATATTTCTATTAATCAAGGTGTTGTGGCATGCGGTATCCTAGGCATGGAAGAAATGTGATTGTGCAAAAAATGAAAATAATGGCAAAGCATAGGGTATTGTTCATGCTGATGAGGCTGACCCACACTAGTACCAAGTTTGTCTGAAACAATAACAGTGCAGTAGAACCCCGTTAATCTGAAATTCTGGTTAATCCAAACCGATTTTATTTTTGAAAATTACATTATACTTGAATAAAAATTAACAAAAAAATTGAAATTGTACTTACTTTTTCAGCATACATATTTTTGTACATGTTGAAGAAACTTTAGCCATAATTAAAGGATCATATTTATATTTAAAACACATTACATTAACACACCACATACACATTAATGATCTTTTGGGGTGAAGTAATTTGTCAGATTTCTCTGACGAAGTGATGTCATTCTGGACGAGGAAGCAATGTTATACCAACATCTCATAAACATAATGTCTGTTGATGTTGCAATTTCACACTGCTCTATATATCGCAGTGCTATTTCAAGCGCATTTGCAGCTTCAGAATGTGAAACAAGAGCATTCTCTGGCTCATCAGCTTCTTCTAGATCTTCTAGATGAGTTAACATCACTAGAATCATCTAAACTTGGTCATAACTTCTTCCATGACTTAACAAAATAATTTTGTGTAACATTGTCCCATGATTCCGATACCCAGTAAATTACATCTTTTATTGTGACATTCTGTATAAGTTGCCGTATAGAGACAGAACTACCATCGTTTTCAATCAGTTTTCTAAGAAGCATCTTCCTGTAACTGCATTTTAAATTTTGTAACACTCCTTGGTCCATAGGCTGCAATAAAGCTGTTGCATTAGGAGGTAGAAACACTGCTTTTATATTTCTACAGCACAAAGATGTTGCGGCTGGATGAGATGGAGCATTATCCAAAATTAGTAAAGCCCGGTTTGGGAAATTGTTCTTTTTATTAAATTTTTCTACTGCTGGAACAAACTGTTTTTCAAACCATTCTTTAAAAAGCTGGATGGTCATCCATGCTTTTTTCTGATTCCTATATAATACAGGAAGTGAATTCATGTTCACATTTTTTAATGCTCTAGGTTTCTTTGACTTCCCTATGAACATGAGTGGTAATTTATTACAGGTTTCTACAGACCTGGAAAGTTAGGGAATATCAGGGAAATGAGTTTTGGTCAGGGATTTGGGGGGAAAGTCAGGGAAATTTGAAGAAAGGTCAGGGAAATAGAAGAATATTTGAATTTTGTGGCAAAAAAAAAAAAAAAAACTTCCTGATGTGTCCTTTATTAACATATCTTGTTCAGTTGAAATACTCTTAATTTTATCCTAAATTATTATCAAATGTAGTTTTTGTTAGAATCCAGTGATGTCAAATAATATTTTTGTGTGTATTGATTTTATTATTATTATTATTTGTAAAAAAAGGGGGCAAAATATATAAAAAATTATTAATTAAAGGATGTAATATTAAAAATAGAAATGCAAAATTCAGGAAAGCATGCTAGGTAAAAAGTCAGGGCAGAGCATTATAGATGTCAGGGATAGTCAGGGAAGCAAAAGCTGTGAAATCTGTAGAAACCATGTATTATCACCTGTTACATTAGAGCATGCTAAGATTGTCTCTCATTCTTTACTCATTTTAAAGCCTGGAGCACAAGATTCCTCTTGACAAGCAAGACTTTTTTGCGGCAGTGCTTTAAAATTTAGGCCACTTTCATCACAGTTGTACACTTGCTGTGGCAAAAAATTTTCAGATGAAATCAAATCATCGAAATCTTTTATGAATTCTTCAGCAGCCATGTAATCAGAGGATAATTTTTCTCCCGTTACGCACAACTGGTGAACTCCATGTCTTTTTTTTCCAACGGTCTAACCATTCATTAGATGCAGTAAATGTAGGGTCTCCATCCATTAAAGTGTTCAGTTGTTGTGCCTTTTCTTGGATAAGCGAACCACTTAATGGCATCCCTTTTTGTCGCTCTTGTAAAAAGCAAAGATAAACAGCTTCATCAATATTTTCATATTGTGATACTTTCAGTGTTTTACGTTTTTTAAGTGTGCTTTCTGATGTCGTTGAAATGAATTATTCAATTTTGCTGCGGTTCTTTTTCCAATCAGTAATTGTTGCTTTGCCGATGCCAAATTCAGCAGCTAACTTCGTAGCTGATTCCCCTTTGTCTAAACTTGCTAGCATACCTAATTTTTCTTTTAGTGAGCAAATAATATGTTTCCCTTTATTTGACACATAATTGGAATGCTTAAGATATGAATTAAAATTAATCAATGAACTTAATGCAATCCAAACAAAATAAGTTATTCAGATTTTACAGGAGAGAATGACGAGTCAATGAGGCGCGTATTCCTTCAAGAATGAACTAGCAGGACAGGGGATGAATCCATTCTTTGAAAATTAGGAGTTGAACTATACGTCAGACAACACATGGGGGGGGAGAAAAATAACTCTTTCGCCTCTGCCGTCACGGCTCACTAGTTTCACGGAATGTTCATATTTCCCATTCTCCTCTCAATTTCTTCTCTGTATAAAGTGTAAGTAAGGTAGAATAAAAGTTATTTCGTAAGGGAGCACATCCATTATTCTTCCGAAAAGGAGAGATATATGTACATATTCTCTTTCTATTACTTTCGAATAAAAGAATTCAAGAGATAGTAATACTAAGTACATAACTTAGTTTTCTTTAGCACACATCTCTTTCTTTTCAGTTTTTATGGGAATTTCGGATAATCCAAATTTTTTTTAATCTGAACAAGCACCGGTCCCAATTAGTTCTGATTAACGGTGTTCTACTATATTTGAAACTGCCTGAACTTCTTAATACAAATATGAAATTGCAGTAAAGGTCCAAAAAAGTATTATAAATTTTGAAAATTTGCTGTTTAACTTAAAAAATGTTGGAAAACCCAACATAAAATAACTGATTTTTTAAAATAAATATCAGTTATAATTTCCTTCTTCAATTTTACAATTTTGTAACAAATTAGTATTTTTTGGTATACAATCATTGCATGTATACATAAACGTTGTTTTCTTCATCTTTTGACTTTAACCCAAATTTGTCATTTTCCCCACATCGTTTTTTTCTACTTACCCCATGAAAAATGATAGATCAGGGCTCTACTGTATTAACATAAATTTTGTCAGCTGTGTTTTTCTCAAAATTGTTTTTCATATCCATGCAAAACATCAAGATGGTCAATCAAACATTGGAGATTTTTATATTGGACAAATAAATGAACTTTTATTTGGTTAGATATATTGTGTTTTTAATACCTCATGTTCATTTCATATATTTTATTTTGCCTAATTTTTTTTTCTTTTATATGTGTATTTATCATGTATGTTGTTGAAAATGATCTGTGTAAATTCTCTCCTTGTTAAACTAAGAACTCCCATGACATAATAATACAGTGCCTATCTAAAAAATTGTTGATCTCTTAAAAAGTTACAAAATAAAAATATTTCTAACAGTGGGTATAAGTTATTTAAATTTTACTTGTAAATTTTTACACATTTATTTTTAAGACAAGATTATTAATACTCAAGTTTTACCCACATTGTGTTACAGGTTTTAAATACTTTAGAAACTGAATGGGAAAAATTATTTTAATCATTGATCTGTGATGTGCTGTTGAATGTTAAATGTTTGGAGACATGTATTTTATACACATCCTTCCCAAGTGTCTTTAATTGCTGTGTGATGTACTGGTCAATCGTAAATATTGATATACTAGACAACATATTTGCATTTTCAACTATACATGAGTTAGAATTTTTCATATTACACTTCGTTATTTACCAGGGTGTCTACCATCATGCAAAGGTCACAAAAGTCACGGAAAAGTTAAGAAATTGAATAAAGATCGCAAAAGTCAATAAATTAAAAGTACAGGTCACTAGCGAGCATCTGCACTGCATTTTTACTTTCCGAACATGTACCATGTAAGGAAAGTATTGTAATCATGAAAAAATTCAACTTCAAGATTTTGATGTATTTACACGTTTTGAGGTCTTCTGAATTTATTTATGCTATTTTTACATGTATGTGAGTTACGTCTATGTGTATGTGAGTGAACACGATAGCTCCTAAACGTGGCATTCGATTGAGCTCAAATTTTGTGCATATGTTATAAACCACCATCGCAAGACCGGTATTGATTTTGGTGTGTATAGGACTTATAGTTTTTCTACAGGGCTACGACAAGATTTCTTTTACATTATGGCCTATGGGGGGAAATTCTTGAAGGTGCGCTAGCATTTAAACGGCGCATTCGATAGAACTTCAATTTGGTATATATGTTTGAACTATTCATTGATTAAAATTTCTTTAAATGCTTGATAATGATCTTAATCATAAGTGTTTGGAAAGTCGAGTGGAGTCACACCAGATTTTTATTCTTGTGAAGTTGTACAAATTATTTTATTTACAATTATATTTTATTATCAAATCTTATAAATACTTTTAAAACATGTAATTTATAATCTAATAAATAATTATATGCATATATATAGTAAAACCTCCCTATAACGATATCTTTTACAACAGTAATTCTCTCTATAATGATAAAATTTTGGGGTCCCTCCGAATTCCAATACACTATAATCTCTTATTGATGTAACTATAATTCCGTTTAGAACCATAATTTTATTGGGTCCCTTAAATATTGTTGCATTCAGGTTTTACTATACAGGGTGTCTACCGGTCATGAAAATCATGAATGTCAAGAATTTGAACAATGTGTCATGAATGTCATGAAAATGTCCCGAATTTCTATAGGATGTCATGAATTTTTTTTTTTCCCTACAACCCAGTCTCCTGTTGTAGGGAAGGGAAAAGGACTGTCTTGCGATCTCAATCTTGCTGATTAGGATAGTTGAATTTCATTTACTTTTGACCATTGAATTAATTAGGGACTATTAAGAGTAATTAATATTATAATTATATATATATGTATATATGTACAGGGTGATTTACTACCAGGCTGACAAACTTGTAGGGGGTGTAGGGGTACAGAGATAGTTCAGAATCACAGAGCAATGTGGGGTCGAAAACGTCGTCTTCATATGTACCTGTTAATAATCACTTTGGAAAAGAAGTGTTGAAGTGTGCGTCTAATTTCTTAATCAAGTTTCATAGACAATGGGCTTTCCTCTGACAATTTCATAAATGTAATTCTGAAATAACTATTTTTATCAAGTGCAATCGATGAAAGAGGGATTAGTTTTTGAAAAACCATGGCCGGAAAGTTTACTATCACCTGAACACTTTTTCTAAAGTGTACAGGTACATGAAGACGATGTTTCCAACCCGTATTGGTATGTGATTCTGAACCGTCTCTGTATCCCCTACACCCCCTGCAAGTTTGTCAGTCTGGTAGCGAATAGAGATGAGTTCGGGCTCATTTTATGAAGCCCGAGCCGAAATTTCAGCTAAAGATAAACAAAATTCAATTACCTCTTTGATAGAATAGGCAATAAATTTTGCCGTTTGTGCAAATTAAAGACAAATATAGTTTCAAACTCTTAATGCACTTTCTAATTCTTTATATCCATGTTTATCAAATAATAACAGTAATGTTACTATTTTTATTAAAAATTCCGTTGAGTACTCGCATCAGTGTTAAATATTTGTATGTACTTAGATATATTAGATACAGAAAAATACAAGTTATAAATCTCGTTTAGTGAAATTAAAAAATGTTGTATTTAAAATACTTCCAGAAAAGAGATTTTGAATAAGAAATTTGCATATTTGCATAGAATTGCGTAAAAATATATTATTGCATAAGAATTTAGTTGATAGGAACAAAATTACTGTTAAAAAATATTTTAAGATATGATGTGAATATATGCATTTAACTAAGATAGACCAGTAAATAATTGGGCCAAAATTTTGAATTAACAGCATTTTAACACACATACGCAAATGAAATAACACAACACACCATTTAGTAAATTATGTGAAAATGCTAGCTTTTTACCCATCAATTATTTTGTTGTATCAGTACGTTTATTTTTCCGATGAATCGCTTTTTAAAATCCGTTTCAAGGAGTATGCTCAATAAAGGGAACATTTTTTCACGAGCCCGAGCGCAATCGTGAATTACAGGGCTCGGGCTAAGCCCATTTCATCTCTAGTAACGAATCAACCTGTATATGTATATTTATATATATACAAGGTGACCCAAAAATAGCTCCCAAACTCTGCATAGCCAGATTCCTCATTGGAAGTACATAAAAATTTCCCAAAGCACTGTACCTGTACGATCCATAGTTTGCAAGACAAAAGCAGAAACGTCCTATCCAGTGTACCAAAAGAGCCTTTATTGGAGAAGCATGAACATAGGTTTTCTTGCACATGCTTTCATAAAATGATAAAAATTCCACCGTGACTATCGAGGCTTGGGTGCGGCGTGTAATGGCTAACTGCCCACTCTGCATCCATCGGGTGCCCCTATAAATGCACACAGAATGAAGGGGAGGGACTGAATCGCTTTTTACTGTAATGAGATCCATCCTTTCAAACGTTTCCATTGGAAGGAATTCAAAGGTGGCAGATCTGATGAGCCTAGCAGTCCCCCCATATCCAGTCCAGTGTCCAATTGAATGTTTCTAATGGATTTTCCTTGCACTGGATGTGACGTCATAATTTGTTTTTCCCATTTTTCTCGAACACTATGGGTCGTACAGGTACAGTTCTTTGGGCAATTTTTATGTGCTTCCAACGAAGAATCGGGCCGTGCAGAGTTTAGACGCTATTTTTGGGCACATCCTGTGTATATATATATATATAATTATAATATGACTAAAATTAGTTGCATTTCAAAAGCAACAAAATGGCGGTATGTCATGAAAATTCCCTTGTGGTCATGAATTTTTTTTTTTCTGCACTCCAGTAGACACCCTGTTAAGGTATGTTTAAATTATTGGGTTCAAGAAGAAGAAAAGAATATAAAATATGTTAAAGTTATAAGCAAAAGGAAGTAAAATTAAAACTATGAGCATAAAATTCATAATAACATTCCAAATAATGCCAGGGAAGAGAGTCATAGAATTTAGGGATTCAAAAGCTGTAAAATGTGTTCTAATTCTGCTTTGAAAAGTGAGCCACTGATCAAAGACTTACAAACACTCGGCATAACTCTATTATGAGACATTTCTTTTTTAAATAAAATATAATTATGTCGCTCTAACTGATATCAATTATATTTTGTGATTTGTGTACAAATGATTTTTTATGCTTCTCATTTCAGGATTTGGCTTTACAGACCAATAAGATTTAGGAAAGTAATCAAACCATCCCTGAATGGCATGCCCATTCAGTTTCCAAGATATAAGTATTATATCACAACATCAAAACACCTTCCAATTTTGAAGAAAACTATAGCCTAAAACATCCAGTGCATTGAAATTTCAAATTTAATAAAAATACTGCAGTAAAGAAAAATTTTACTTACGGATATAAAGCTAGCAAATGATGCATATATCCATACAGAAGAAAATCCATTTCTTTATGATGTATTGCCAAAGGCATGTGTAGCAACCAAGAATTTAGAAACACATACATGTGAAATTATTATAATCCATGCTTAAGAAAAACCAGTTGTGTGTGAAGAAATCTTAGTCACCACTTTGATGAAGCATGCATTTCTCATGAAAAAAACCATTTATGTGCCAAATAAATTGACCACATATTTATGGATGTCAAATTTAAAGGTGCATTCTGATACCCATACTGGAAATAAACATTTCAGTTTTTTTTTTTTTTTTTTTTTTTTTTTTTTTTTTTTTTACAGATGACAAATTTAAAAATGCATGCTCGTGTCCACATTGGCGATAATCCATACAAGTGTAAAGTGTGCCAAACAACTTTCTCACACATGGCAAGTTTAAAAAGACACAGCACTCGCACCCATACTACAGAAAAACCATATAAGTGTGACATTTGTCTTAAAGATTTTTCAACAAAACACAGTTTAAAATTGCATGTTAATATCCACACTGGTGAAAAGCCTTACGCGTGTGAAGTCTGTCACAAAGCATTTACACAAATGGCAAATTTAAAAGCACATGCTCGTATCCACACTGGCGAAAAACCGTATAAGTGTGAAGTGTGTCAAAAAGCATATTCTCACTTGTCAAATTTAAAAGTTCATGCTGTTATTCACAGCAAAGAAGAACGGTATGAGTGTGAAGTGTGTCAAAAAACATTTTCAATCCTATCGAAATTTAAAATGCATGCTCGCATCCACACCGACGAAAACCCATACAAATGTGAAGTGTGCCAAACACCTTTTTCAGAGATGGCAAGTTTAAAAAGACACAAGGCTTGTGTTCATGCTACAGAAAAGCCATATGAGTGCGAAATGTGTCAAAAAGCTTTTTCGTTGAAATATGATTTGAAAAAGCATGTTCAGACTCATACTATGGAAACACCATATAAATGTGAAGTTTGTCATAAAGGTTTTTCATCAAATTATAATTTAAAAGTTCATGTTAATATCCACACTGGGGAAAGACCTTATGTGTGTGAAGTGTGTCATAAAGCATTTACTCAGATGGCAAATTTAAAAGCACATGCTCGTATTCACACTGAAGAAAAGGTCTATGTGTGTAAAGTGTGTCAAAAAGCTTTTTCGCACATATCAAATTTAAAAGCACATGCTCGTATCCACAGTGGAGAGAAACCATATAAGTGTGAAGTATGCCAAAAAGCCTTTACATGGAAAATTAGTTTAAATGAGCATATTCTTACCCATGCTGGAGGAAAGCTATATAAGTGTGAAGTGTGTCAAAAGGCATTTTCAAAGATTTCAAGATTAAAATCACATGCTCACAGTCACAGTAGCGAAAATCCATATGTATGTGAGGTCTGTCAAAAAGCATTTTCACAGATGTCAACTTTAAAAATACACGCTCGTATCCACACCGGAGGAAAGATATATAAGTGTGAAATCTGTCAAAAAACTTTTTCCCAAATGTCAACTTTAAAGATGCATGCTCGTGTACACACTGCAGAAAAACCATATGTTTGTGAAGTATGTCAAAAAGCATTTTCCCAAATGTCAACCTTAAAAAGGCATGCTCCTATTCACACTGCAGAAAAACCATATGTGTGTGAAGTGTGCCAAAAAGCATTTTCAAGGTCATCAACTTTAAAAATACATGCTAAAGTCCACATCAAAGAAAAAACATGTATGTGATGTGTGCCGAAAGGAATTTTCATGTGAGTCCAGATTAAAAATGCATGTTTGCATGGACAGTGTGGGAAAAACCATGTAGTGTTACAAAGAACTTTCTCATTCAAATCAAGCTTAGAATATGTGTCTAATGTAGTCAAAAATTATGTTTCAAGTATGAGGAAGCATTTTTGAGGCTTATCTGTTGATATAAGTCATCCCTATAGACATACTGAGGAGCTGCATGTGTAAAGTATATCAAAAATCATTTATGGGGATAACACAATAAAAAAAATCAAACATATGCACTGTGAAGAACCTTACTGGCCCCATTTTATGTTATTCAATTTGTACTTCCAATTCTTTGAACACAAACAGTAGTGATAGCAGAAGGACTGAATTTGTTCAAATTATCCAAACAAGCTTAACCTGTCAATGATTACCAGTTTTATAGAGTTCATACACTCCCTAAAAATGCCTTAAAATTCATTTAACAAAATTTAGGTCCCTCTAAACTCCTTAGTATTATGTAGGTCTCCTTAAAAATTCCTTAATTTTGTATTCATAGTAACAATCTTAATTAACAAATTGCACAATCTCTCCGACCTTTCAGTTTGTAGAGATTTTGAGCTGCTAAGCTGAAGTGTGAAAGCATGTTCGTAATGCGCGATGATAGTTATGCATAAATTCTCCTGTTAACCTAAGATTTTTGTTTGCAAACTTTACTATAGGGGTCGCCCAAATGAAAGTTGGATTATAGGTGGTTTGAGAAATGGTTTAATGATAATTATATAAATTAGTATACAAAAGAAACAGGTAATACAGATACACTAGAGAAAGTCTCCTTGTAAGTTGAAACAAGTGTCCTAGCAGTCAGTGAGATGATTGATACCTGGGTGAAGAAGCTCCAGGAAAAGAGGCAACCTTTCATGCAGCATTGTGTGCACACTTCCTTTGCTCATTTGTTTTTTGACACTTCCTCTGCTGTTTTGCAAGTGGTGATTCACCATTTCATTCTCACCAGACAGTCGTGCAAAATGTGTGTCCTATGTAGTGTATGTCACACAGATCGGTATTCCAGTAGTGTAGGGATTTTCGTATTGGAAAAAGTAGCACTGACGGCAGATCACAACTAGGTAAAGCTTGTGTGGTTATCATCAAAGAAGCAGTTGCAGCTGTGGATCGTCTCGTGAAAATGAAGCAACGAATCACCACTTGCAAAATAGTGGAGGAGATGTCTATGATAGGGCTAGCAAATAGTCTCTTTTTTCCCTAAAAGTCTCTTTTTTAGTTAGAGCTCTCTAAAAGTCCCTTTTTCATGTAAATGGTCCCTATTTTATCTTTTTCGCCATGGATTTTAGCTATTCCGAAGTTGTGCCATGGTTAACTCTCAAATGACAAGCACCTGTAATAAACCTAATTGCAAACTGACTGAGAAACCCATCCAAATAAATGTCAAACACAAGAATCTTTACTGGTTCTGCTTATTTACTATGAAAAATAGAAATTAATTGAAATATGAATCTTAGAACTATCTAAAAAGATAGGGGAACACATGAAAAAATAACATGTGCTTCTTCCTTCCTTATTATTTTTTACTTCCTTGTACGTAGTATAAGGAAGTAATGTGATCCCGAAAAATTTTGGGGGCCAAATTTCGACAAAAAAACCGATTTTGACTACCTCTAAATTTAATTTAAAAATTTTTTTCGATGCATCCTATCGTAGGCTAGCATGCACGATCATATTAACGCGTCTGCAACTCATTTTGACCAGCGGCGAGTCTGCTGTGGTCAGTTTTTCCATGCCGTCTGTACGTACGTACGTACGTATGTACGTACGTACGTACGTATGTATGTAACTCGCATATCTCAAAAACTATTGGTCGTAGAATGTTGAGATTTGATATTTAGGATTGTTCTATGATCTAGTTGTGCACCTCCCCTTTTGGTGGCAATCGAATGGATAGTTTATGTACAGGACCGCCCAAAAGATTCGAAATACATTACGCTCTATGGGCCGAAATTCATTAAACTCGCCTAACTCAAAAGCTATTAGGCGTAGAATGTCGAAACTTCATATTTTGGATAGTTGTAACATCTAGTTGTGCACCTCTCCTTTTGGTTCCATTCGACTGGATAGTTTATCTACAGGACTGCCCAAAACATTCGAAATACATTACGCTCAATGGGCCGAAACTCATTAAACTCGCATATCTCAAAAACTATTAGGCGTAGAATGTTGAAACTTTATATTTAGGATTGCTGTAACATCTAGTAGTGCACCTCCCCTTTCGATTCCATTCGACTGGATAGTTTATCTACAGAACCGCCCAAAAGATTCGAAATACATTATGCTCTATGGGCCGAAATTCATCAAAGCGTTTTTTAGAGGTATTGGGCTATTTCAAACGACTCAGAAGTGATGTATGCTGTAAAGAGTTAGAAAATGAATTTCTCCATTAAAAAAAGTATCTTCATCATTTGTAGTTCTGCTACAGGAACACTCAAAAGATTTCCAATACATTACGGTCAATGGCAATTTTAGGGGCATTCATCCATTTCAAGCACAATACCGTCCTACCACATAAGTTAGGTAATGGTCCGACCACGGTCACGTGCCTCTCTCAAGAACTATGCCAAAAGTCGCCAAGCTTGGCGACTTTTGGTGTACGTGTGTGCATATTTAACTCTCAAATCTCAAAAACTATTATGAAATTTCATATATAAGAATGTTGTAACATCTAGTTGTGTATCTCGATTTTTGGTTCCAATCTACTGGAGAGTTTATATACAGGACCACCGAAAAAAATTTTAGTACTTTAATGTCTATGGACATCTTCAATATAATACAACTGTAGACAGTCATTGTTTGGTACATGCCCAAAAACTCGCCGTCTGTCCTCGACCTTGGCGAGTTTTGGCGAAATATCGCCAAATTTGGCGATAGTCAGTCATTTTGTCCATGCCCAAAGTATCGCCATTTGTCATCGTTCTTGGCGAGTTTTGGCGAAATATCGCCAAATTTGGCGATAATCTGTCATTGTTTGGTTCATGCTTAAAATATCGCCAAATTTCGTCGACATTGACGAGTTTCGCCGAAATATCGCCAAATTTGGCGCCAAAAATTATTTAATATTTTGTATAACACTAAAACTTTAACCCGTAGATTTTTGAACTTTTGTATTTAGAAATATTGTAATATCTAACTGTTTTCCATATCTTTTTTGACAGCAATCGACTGAGAATTTATTTACAGGGTGAGCCAAATGACTTTAAATACATTGAGGTGTATGGATGCATTCAATTCATTGAAAGTCTGTGGTCAATGACTACTTTGGCTATCCCCAAAATCTCGCAGACTATCTCAAGTTTGTCGGCTTTTGGTGAAATATCGCCAAATAAAGTGTCAGAAGGAAATATTTCAAATTGAACTCAGCTTGGCGATATCGAAATATTTGTCTAGAAATCGCTAAACCTTACTATTATTGATATTTTATCTCTTTCAAACAAATAAGTTTAGAGGAAGTGCGTCGAAAATATTTTTGATCTAATGGACGTGCAAGGAAGTCATGTGTTGGACACATCAGATTTTTTTTTTTTTTAAGCAATAGGGTACTATTTTGTTCAGTCCCAGGTTTTGTCTATGCGACTTTGTAGACATGATTTGTTGACAGGTTTTGTAGACATGAACTGTCACAGTGAAGATCTTTTCAAATGTGTTTGTCAGATAACGCAGAGGGGGGGGGGGAGATCAAAATCTGAAAGTCTCACAAGGTTTGCAATTTTTGTTATTTGATCACTAAGTTTGCTGCCAAAAAATAACTTCAAAACCGAATCAAGATATACAATATCTTCCAAATTAGGCTGAAAACCAAGAAAGTATAGTTAAAGTATGCCAGGCAAAGATTGTAAAATAGTGTAAGTAGGCGATTTCAATTCCAAATATGTGTTTTATGGAACAAGGAAGATACAATAAATGCGCCAAAATTTTTTATAGAAGACCCCAAGAAAATGCAATTATACATATAAGCATTTAATTATGTATACTAAATTAATTATTACATGTTTTTAACCAAGATTACTCATTTGACTAAAGCTTTTCAGTTATTGGGCAACTTAAAAATAAAAAGCTCAAAATCAATTCAGTTATTCGCTTCAAGTTCAACAGCATATTTTTTAAAAATTAAACTTCCATAACAGTATTAAATAGTACTGGTCGATCGTTTATCTATTATTCAATGATACTTTTTTTCATAAAAGACTGTTTTTTATTTAGATCTATTTTATTAAAGGAACTAATTTACAATAATTTCTGTATTAAAAAATTTCAATGAAATCCTCATATTTAATTACTACAGTGCAACATAATGTGCATACCTGCCAAGTCTTCTGGTTTTGACAGAAAACTTCCGTTTTTTGAAGCTATCTTCCGGTCTTCTGCCAGAAGATCAAATCTTCCATTTTTAAAATTTTTAGTTGATATATTAAATTGTATTGTGAACTGCTAAAAAATTATTTAATAAATAAATCCATTCCAAAATTTTGTATTAAGGTAATCATTTCACAGCTAACAACATAATGCTGTTGTATGAGTGAGGTCAAAGAGCTTGTAAGCAAATCTTTTACTGATAGTTAAAAACAAACAAAAAAAAAACGTCATTTTGTTCCTCCCTCAGTAATTCATCATTAGAAAATTTATTAGTGTGTAAAACTAAAGCTAACATACTTTGTTATAAAAATAATTTTTCTGATGTACTATTAGTAAAAGTTAAAAACGCTACTTTGACCCAGAAAAAAAAAAAAATTGCTTATTTTTCAACATTACTTTGATTAAAAATAAAGTCAAATTTCTATTTATTTAATTAATTTTATTTTTGTGAAAATACTCTATTTTCATATTATATATCAAAATTTCAGGTAAGCTCTTTTCTACTGCTATTTAATTTTGTTTTTATTTCTATACGTTACTAATATAAAATGGTGATAAACTGCAGGTTTTCTGTTTTTACTTCTTATATTTAAAAATTAGCTACTGATTTTTTGTGAAATCTTCTGTTTTTTCAACCCGAGTCTTCCTGTTTTTGGCTTAAGGAGGTTGGCAGGTATGTGTGACAAAGCAAAATGTTTAAAATCGGCAGTGAGCTATCCACTTTAGTATTAATAATTGCAAATTTTAATGTGTTGAGCAACAGAATCTTTAAAATAGTGCATTTTTGAATGAAAAATAAAAATTTGGAAGATTTCCCTCTCTTTAAGAATAGCATGAAAAATGCCCCCCCCCCCCACACACAAGCACACACCTACCCCTACTATTATAAAATCCATCACTTATAAATGAATCTGAATTTTTTTTAATGTAACTTATTAAAAAAATTAGTTGTAATTAATTTTTTTCCTTTTAGATTTCGTATAATCATATTCAGTATACTTAATTGCTTTATATAGTTAATATATTTTTAATTTGAGCATTTGTTTTATTTTCTGTTGGTTTCTTCCAGTTGAAACCTAACTCTGATAAATAGCAATGCAGGCTGTTTAAAGGGATAATTTGTAACATTAAAAACTGTCAGATTTCAATGTTCCGGCTTGTCTATGTTTGTTTAAAACTTATACTGTTTTATTCCTCCCTCTTTCTGATCTTTTCAGGTACAAATTTAAAAATATCAGCTCCACTGGCATCTCGTGTCATGCGTGTAAAAAAAAAAGAAATATGTTGCAAATGTTGTGGGTTGTGCTTAGGGAATGCAATCCCCATCCCGCAGAAGTGGGATCCTGCATAAATATTTGTGGGACCAGTCTCATGGGATCAGGACCGTAATCCTGCAGGGTTGAAACTGAGAAATAAATTATATTTATTAGAATTTCAAGCCACCACCCCAAGCATCAATTGACTAAAAATTGTTGCATTTGTATTATCTTATCTCACAATACATGAAGCAATAATTACAAATTTTAATTTAAGTTTTAATTTTTCCAATTATCCTCCAACGGGAGTCCGGATCAAATATTGTATTCTAAATATTTCGCTAACTTTCCAATCTCCAAATGAACAGAAATATTTCATACTAATTTATCTCTTAGCAAACTAATCAGGAATGAAGTATAAAAAGTTTTAATTTTTTCAATTCATGATTTTAACAATTTTACTAAAAGAAGATCAAGACTAGGAAGACTGGCGACTCTTTACATCAACTTTTTTACATTCTTGTTTAGCGAGAATTAAGTATATTATTCAGAATAGCATAACTATAATTTTCATATGTCTGTAAATTTTTGTATTAATTATTATTATTAAACTTCATGGTGCTTAAAATCTTATTTTTTCCTATTTTTGTCTGTTGAAATGAATTCTTGGCTAAATGAAATGACAGTCCCACGGGATCAACAAGTCTCAAACCTGAAATCCCTCCAAACAAAAAACAGTGCAGGATTGTATTTCCGAGTTGTGTTTTACAAGGTCTCTTTTTTCTAGAATTTGGTCCCTTTTTCCTCTAGAGATACCATTAAAAAGAGTTGTGAGCACTGCTATGAACAAGGGAATTGTGTACACAATACTTCATGAAAAGTGCCCCTTTCCCCCGGATCTTTTTCACCCAGGTATTCATTGTCACGTTGACCACTGGGACACTTGTTTCAGCCTACAAGGTGACTTTGTGTTACCCTTGTATTGCTGATTTCTTTTGTATATTAATTTATATTAATACCATTAAATCATTTATCGAACCACCTGTAGTGCCACTTTCATTTGGTTGACCCTTATATGTTTCAGTTTTTTTTATTTTTATTTTTTTTTTTTCCGAGCTATTTAAAATAACGATATTTGCAAATAATTCCGTTGGTAGCCTAGAAAAAGTGGATTTTTTATAAAAAAAAATGTTATGTCCTTAAATACTATTTCATTTTGAAAATTGAAAATGAACCCTGTTATAGCTATCTCGATCCCAGAGGTGCCAAGTCTCAGAATTTTAGCTTGAGTCTTGGACTTTTTGTTCCTATTTTTTAGGTCTTGCATTTTTCTCAGTCTTTTTAAAAGTTTAGAGAAAATTTCAAATTCTTAGTAGTTTTCACCATTAGGTTCGAAAGATCAGTTCTTGTTTCTTTCATGCTGCTCAGACTGAACAACTTCTTTTGGTTTGAAATAATGCATTAGAGATGTTCTAAAACACTTTACATTTATCTAGAAATATGGTAAAATTTTTAAAGCTGTAGGAGATTAATCGAAAAATTATTTTTTGCTACAAAATTTTAGTGTTTCTATAATTTTAATTTCATTGTATTTAAACGTGCCATCAAAATAAATAGTTACACCAAAAAATGAATATTAAGTAACATTTTAACTTACTAGAACGGTAAATCAACGATAGAACCTTGAGCTTGTTTGTTTGCAATGAGACAGTTCCATCTGAGGAGTAATCGGAGACAAACAGCACCAAAAATGTGGTGCTTATGTCCAGTTTATTCCATTTTGCTTGTTGTCACTGTAAAAGACGAAAATCGTAGAACGGAAAAGTATGTGGAAGTAAAATTACTTTACTTATGAGATTGTACTGTATGATTTTCCTTTACTGGATGTATTTTATTCATTATTTTTTGAAATAAATAAGTAAATGTTTGTTTGTTTGTGGGATTGCGTCCAATTATCTACACAAGGAACGTAGGCAAGAGGAGTGGGGTTGGCCTCCATGGGGGTTTTTCTAGGATGTCTACCCGTATTTACTGGTGATGTAACGAATATTCGGCATTTGGATATTTTACCGAATATTCAGTGAATATTACTACGTATTCAACTGAGTAATTTCAGAACAAAGAAGAAAAAAATATTTTTGACGTGTATTTTAAAATGCCTTTACAAATAACATTGCTTAGTTATACTTCAATATGTTAATTTCATTTTATAAAATATCCCTAGTCATTGAATTTTAAGCTGAATGAAACATAATCTAATGTATTTAGTAATAATATTACAGATATATGCAGACTTTTCTACTTGATGACACTATTTGACTTGGTTTACTACTATCCTTTAAGAGGTGGGGGGTAGGTGGAATCTTTTCAGATCTTCAATTACAAACATAATTTTGATAACTAGAGATTGTAAAACCCAAACCATGATGTGATTATGCATAATTACCATATTAAGCACATTTACCATAGCATATTTATTAAATTATGAATCTCAAAATATAATTATACTGCTATTAGTGTTTAACTATTTTTTCATGACAAAGATTTTTTAGTTTTACAGATAATATACACATTTTTAAGTAGGGTAAACAGGATTACAGTGGGTCAATTTTTAGATTTTTAAATATAATTCTTAAAATATTTTAAAAACAAAACATCAAACTAGTGTACTGTGTTTTCTAATCTATCCTAATTAATTTTAGTTCAATTTCAAGAAAAGTTTTTATACAAAAAAAAAAAAAAATCTTCTTAAGTACTTTTTGTTAACCCACTGATTTCATAAAGGGGTACAGTGGGTCAGCTAACCAACACAATAAAAAAAAAATTTTTTCTCTTAATAGTGAGTAATTTAAACTTTTTTATTGCCTGACAATATTTATCATTTAGACATTAAAGTAGCTCATAGATTATAAGGTAAATGTTAATTTTATGGCTTTAAAATATACACACACTATATAAATTTTTTTACTAATAAAATTAAAGAAAAAGGTTTTAGTTAGTTAATATCATTTTGAGTCCATTAAATTTACTAATATTTAGTTTTATAGTTATTTTAAGATATTGTAAAATAACAGTTTTTTATTTCATAACTGTTGGACATTATATAACTGAAAATCTACAGCAAAAATCAACTTTGTCACTGTTCTTTCAGTTTAAGTGTTTAAAACTGCATTCCTTCTTGCCGTAGACCTTGAATAATACGAAATCTCTAACGTTAGCATTAAAATCTTCTACATCTTCAAATTTCAAGTCCTTAAAGTCAGATTCCTTGAATATTCTTTTCATTTTTCCTCTTCTTCTGTTGAGCTATCCTTGTAATTGCTTGCACTTTTTTTTTTCCTCTCCTGCATCATATCATTAGGTCTCTCACTCTTTTTCGATCATCTCATTTAATTTGCGATTTTCACAGGTGTATCTGTAAGAATTTCTTCAGTAAGAATTTCTTCTTTAGTAAGAATCTGTAAGAATTTCTTCTTTTTTTGAAGGTTGCCTCTCAGTTTTTTCTCTTTTGTATCAGAGTTACGAAAAGGCTTTTACCATCTCTGGTATCTTTTTTTGTTTTGCATAATTCTCTTGAGAAAATGAAGATTCTACTGTTGACGTGGAAGACTTAAATGAATTTAGATCATCCAAACATTTAAAAGTAAGAAACTTACGGAAAGACAATAAATACATAAATGGATTCACAATAGGTCACTGACCCACTCTGCCCCATTTTAGGTGACCCAGTGTACCCTATATAAATCGATGTATTATTTTTCATCTCAAAATTCGAAATTGTTAAAATATTCATTTAAACACAGCATAACAAAAAAGAAGGTAATTTAAACTATATAAGCAGACCACATAACTCATATTTACTTGACAAATTTCAAGTGTAATAAAGTCGCAATTTCAATTTCATGCAGATGATCAGAAAACAAAATGTTTCCTTCTTCCCGCCACAATCGAAGTGATATGTGTAACTTTTTCCTCGGAGTTAAGTTGTTTCGCACGTACTTTAAATAATTTTCTCATTTGAAAACTATTCACTGAACTAAAAATATCTTCAATGACCCACTGTACCCCGCTCTCTCCTACCTATAAAATGAATGTTAATTATTCTTTGTTTAGTATTTAATTACAAATTTGAAAAGCGGCATTTTATTTACAATTAAAATGAAATTTTTAAAAAATTAATATTCGGCTGCCGACTATTTGTATTCGGCCTAAACTAATGCCGACTATTCCGTATTCAGCCTGAGCTGTTGGCCGAATATTCGGCTATTCGGCCAAATCACAATTCGTTACATCTCTAGTATTTACGCTAAGTTTCGGACAGTACCACAGAAGACTTCAAACAGTTAGGTCAACGGACGCGATCTGTGCTCTCGAAATGCACTCGGCCAACGATGTAAAATAAATAAAAGTGAATTACGATGTTACAACATTTAGTACGGGCGATATTCTAATAATTCTTTTCTATTCATCTGACTGATATACATAACATAGTTTTTCAGTTTATGTATAAAACATTTTTCTCTCTTCTTTTTTTTTTCTCGTTTCAGGATTTGTGTTTACTCTTCTTTCAGAAAAGATAGAACTGGGAGTGTAATCAAAACAGTACAGTGTGTCATTTCCATGCCCCAGCCATGTACTTCCATTCCATTTGCAGAGTGTGAAAAATTATAGCATTAATAGCTTAAAATTTCGAATTTAATGATATTAGAGCAGGAAAAAAACCTTGATAATTGATAGAAAGCCTTCTGAAGATGAATGTGTCTATGCTGGAGGATATTCATTTGTGCGTGGTGCATATCCACAAGCATTTGTAACACCCTCATATTTAGAAACACGTACATGTAAACTACGCTGAAGAACTGATTATGTGTGAAGAAATGTCCTCGACCACCATTTTGATAGAGCATGCTGGGATTATTAACAAGAGTGAAAAACCCCATTACTGTGAAGCATGTAAAAAAGCCTTTTCACGCATGTCAAGTCTTAAAAAACATGCTTGTGTGCGCATAAGTGGAAAACCATTTGTGTGCGAGATGTGCCAAAAAGCCTTTTCACACGAATCAAATTTAAGAGTGCATGCTCGTGTCCACACAAATGAAAAACCATTTTTGTGCGAGAAATGCCCAAAAGCATTTTCAGTGAAGGGAAATTTAAAAGTGCATGCTCGTATCCACACAAATGAGAAACTATTTGTGTGCGAGAAATGCCAAAAAGCATTTTCACAGAATAAAAGTTTAAGAGAACATGCTCATACCCACACTGGAGAAAAACAATACGTGTGTGAAGTGTGTCATAAAGCATTTTCACACATGTCAAGTCTTAAAGATCATGCTCATCTGCACATAAGTGGAAAACCATTTGTGTGCAAGATGTGCCAAAAAGCCTTTTCACACAAATCAACTTTAAAATTGCATGTTCGTATCCACACAAATGATAAACAATTTGTGTGCGAGAAATGTCTTAAAGCATTTCCTCTAGAGTCAAATTTAAAAGTGCATGCTCGTACCCACACAAATGAAAAACCGTATGTGTGTGAGAAATGCCAAAAAGCATTTTCACAGAAGGGAAATTTAAAAGTTCATGCTCGTATCCACACTCATGATAAACCATTTGTGTGTGAAATATGTCGGAAAGCATTTTCACAAATGGGAAGTTTAAAAGTGCATGCCCGTATCCACACAAGTGAAAAACCATTTGTGTGTGATGTATGTAAAAAAGCATTTTCACAATTAGCAAGTTTAAAAGCTCATGCTCGTGTCCACACACGTGAAAAATATAGTTTCATAAAGTATTTGCACAGATCTTAAGTGCATGCCCATAGCTACATTGAAAGGAAGCCACAAAAATTTGTCCGCAACCATTTATAATGCGGCAGTTTTTCAAAAGACATGCATGTATCCACACAGTAGAACCTTATGTGTGTGCCGGTGTATGTCAAAAGGTGTTTACAAGCATTCTACATCTAGAACGTCCTGAACATACGAAGGAAGGCACAGTGAATTCATCTGCATCGTAATTGAAATTGGGTTTTGCAATTTTGCCCTTCATTTTGTATAGTTTCTGAAACAGCTGCGGTTGTTACGCAATTTCGCCAAAAGATTATTCTCGTTCTGCTGTAAGTTAAGGGTTTAAAATACTCGAGTGTTTCCTCAATCTCCCCGACTGTCCAAGAAGTAATGCAGTGGTTGCCTTTCGACTGGCATCTGGACATGACTGTTTATATGCCCATCTTTACCGCTTCAACTTGGTGGATAGTCCTGCCTGCCCCCTCTGCCGCAGTGGTGCGACAATGGATGCCGATCATATCCCCGTTTGCTCTGCTCTAACGGGGAGCTGTATCTATTCCCGATACTGGGAGGCTAGAGATACTTTGAACAGTTTAGTTGCCTGATTCTGCGTTTTTAGTGCTTTTGATGTTTTAAATATTATTAGTTTGTTTTGTTTCTCTGATCTCTGTACGGCGTAAGGATAATGTCTGTAATCGCCTGCTGCATTGGAAATAAAAAATTACTCGAGTGCCTCCATGTACAAATGGCCTTACTTGGAACATTTTAGGGTTTATAGATTACAACATTGGGTTGATTTAATCAAGTTATAGAAAACTAAAACAAGTATTGAATTATGATTCAAATAAGAGATGGATGTTTTGAACGGTATCCCTAAAGAATTGATGGGGAGATCTCGAGCTCTGTTGTAAAGACGCTCACGATATGATGTAGAGTATTCCATTATACTCGTATTCTTCGGTTAAAGGCCTTATTACACAAATGAATTTTCGTGCGATTTGGTTGCTGCAACCAGTTGCAGAAACCTCTTTCCGGGAAATTTCCCTCGGTTACCTAAGGAACAGTCAACTCCAACTTTTTCGTTCAGAGGCGAAAAAATTGCAGGTTGCTGGAATTCCAGCCAATCGTAGTGCTTATTATTTCTACGTCACAACACAAGATGGCGGAAGAGTCAGCATCAGCCACACCGTTCACAGTGAAAGGGATGAGCGTGTACGAAAACAAAATGTCCGTGAAATGGAATATCGAAATTGATTTGATTAGATAGAAGAAAAGAAAATAAATATCAATCCGATCCGAAGATGCTCAACGTATAAGCAACCAACGATATGCTATTTATAATTACATGCTCTCTAGCAACCACCAATTCGGTGAATCTCTGAGGTTTGTGAACACAGCAGAGTTTGTTTACTATGGCAACCCTGCGTGCTCATCTGGGCTCACTGACTTGCGCGAATGAATTGCAGCAAGTGGTTTCTGCAACCAAAATTGCTCTAAATTTTGTCCATGTAATAGGGCCAAGTCAATGGAAGTGTTTATGGCATGAAAAGCAAGGTGGAAGTCAGTGGATGAGTGAATATAAAGTGCGCGTACTAATTTTTACGGAAAACGAAAAAAACCCTATGAATAGGTACATGTTTGGAATTATGTCATTACATCCATCAATTAGTCTATTGTTTGTATTACTACACTGTAAAAACAAAGTACTTAGAAATAAACAAAATATGCTAATTTCTGGATACTTTGTTATCTTGTAATAGCTCCGAGTATTTTACTCCTAAATTTAATCACCATACTCACTCATTTTCTAAATTGCATCTTCTATTTAAGCGTGTCATGTACTGGTTTATGATGCAAATGTACTCAAAGAATACGAGTACATTAAAGTACTCATTTTTAAGTAGATTTTTGTTTTAACAGTGTATCTTATTTAAAAGAACGCCCTACTTGATTATCCCTTGATACCATACATTAAAATTTCTATGGCGCGCAAACTGAAAGAAGTTGCGCCTAATACAGCACAGCATTGATAATCCAGATTAATTGTGACCGAACCCTGTCCGGATTTTCGAAAAGAACCAGATAAATGTCTTTTCAGTTCATAAGAAAAAGAAACTTGCTAAAACCTTTAATAATTCACTTTAATGGTATGAAGAATTGGAGCAGATAAATAAAACCATTAATTAATATGAACTTATAATGTATTTTAATGAAAGAATATATCTTAACAAATGTATTTACAGAATACTGTAAAATTATACATTGTTATAATTTAATGCAATTTACACAATATAAAAAAATGTGTATCAAATTAATTGTAATTTTAAAAAAATAATAATAATAAAACTTGTAAGCTTTGAAGTTGAATATATTTTATGTGTTTACTGTAGTTAGCACACAATATAGGCAGCAGAAAGCAAAAATATGTATAATAAAAGAAAGCGATTGCGATTGTGTGTGATTAAGGCAAACCTGCGCGAGGGGTATCTGCCTAAGATGAGGGATGCCTTGGTAGGAGGACTAAGGCATCCCTCATAAATAAAAGAAAGCAGTCAGCTGTTTTGGGGTTAAAAAGGAAACCCGTTTGTACTTAGGCAACAAAATAGGAGGTTGGGAAAAGGGGATTTAAAAATTTTCACCAATAGGTACTGCAATGGGTTTCCTTATTTACAGGGAGTCCCAAAAAGGTGGTAACGGGCTTTAAATTCTTTACTTATTATTGATAAGTGGGCAGTGCAGATTGAAAAAAATGTTCAAAATAAGGTCAGAAATAAGACTCCGTTAAGGAAAAAATCCTCCTTTTCATGTAACGACATGTAAATAATTGTTAAATCTGATTTTTTTTTTTTTTAATAACATAGTTTTTGAAAAAAAATTAGGGTTATTTTTTTTTTCATTTTAGATTTCATGTAATCATATTCAGTATATTTAATTGCCTTATATAGTTAATATATAATTTTAAATATGAGCACCTGTTTTATTTTCTGTTGATTTCTTAAAGTTTTTTTTTAATTTCTTCCTGGGGTTTTTCCAGATAGCTCCAGGCAGACCCAACCATGTCTCTAATCAGTCATTTGTTCATTAGTTTCATTCCTTGAAAATGAGATTTCATTCTACCTTTCATTCTTTATTTATTTCTGAAATTAAATACCGGACGCTGAATAAATATTAAGGTGATTAGTAAGTAATGTCGTCCTTTAACATAAAATTCAAACAAATGTTCAACAAGATTTTAAGTACGAAGGAGCTTTGCCGTAATACGAGATTTGTACATTTTAAAGGTATAACTTCCTAAATAGTATAGGCTTTGCTTTTTTTCCCCCCATTGAAAATGGTTGTCCTCAATGGAGGACGATATTAGATTTGCATAATGCAGTTTTGGGTACTCGTGAGCATAGGGCTGGACATCGGGATATATCTCACTCTCCAAGAAATTCAGAATGGTTAATATAAGCCTTTTTCTTGTAGAAATCCTGATTATTTATTCACAATTTATATCCTATCTTCTGCATCGAAAAATGTTCTCCGATACACTCCTGTTCTCGTGATTGTTGTGTTTAGAAAAAGAATTTTATGACTTTTTTTTTCTTCCTTGATGACGCTGGATATGCTTATGGAACGTTTTGCTCCCTACCCCCTTTAATTACGAATTTTTCAAAATGCTGACTAATCTAGCACATATGTTAAAAAAATCACGTTCCAAATTATGTATTGTTACCTTCAGTAGGCTAATTTTTGCTAGGCAAAATATTGACATTACTTTCGGCAAATTTCAAGTGTCTTCTCGATATCCACAGAGCAGCCTTTCTAAACGTTCCTGTGCCCCACTTCTCAGAATTGTTTTAAACATTTTTAAATTAATTTTTCCGGTTCCTGAGATACATTAGTTGGCCTTTAAACTACCTTTGCATTGCTCCCAAATTTACAGAATGCAGACGTCTTTTCCATTGCACAACGACATTTTGTTTTTAAACAAATACACTGTGTCCCATCGAAATAAAACCACCATAATTGTGTACCGTAACTGGATGAAACTAAGGAATAAGAACGAAACCAATGTATTAGAAAAGTATACACACAAGAGTGTATTTATAAGGTAAAAACTCACTTCCTGCCCTGTGTGGCCAGGAATAAATAATAAATGTGGAAAAGTGCCCCGCCGAAATAAAGCCAATACTGTTAATAGCCAATGTATTCACCATGTTTAGATATGACTTTGAAAAGTCTATGTGGGATATCATTTATTGATCCTTAGAGAACATTAACATCCATATTATCCCAATGATGGCGGACATCAATTCTGCAACAGACTGAGCCTGTTTGATGTTTGTACATACATCCTACTGCGGATACCCCTCGCATTTTCTTGGGGATTGAGATCAAATGGAAAAGGCAGGACGTTTCATGACATACACCCCATTACCGAAAATTTTTTCTCAGGAGGATTTTTCAACGCGAATTTGTACGTTGTACTGATGGAAAATCAAACTTCGGCCATTGAACCTCCCTGCAAATGGCAGTAAATGTGTTTCTAGCATTTCTTTGTAATCAGTAGCTTTTATATGGCCTGAAGGAAAAGCCATGATAAGTTTACCATCAGATAAAGCCTGTCCACATCATATAATATTGATGTTAATGTCCTCCAATTATTGCAAAATGATATCCCACATCGACAAAAGTCGTATCTATACATGGCGAATAGATTGACTATTAACAGTACTGGCTTTATTTCGGCGGGACATTTTTCTTCCTTTTCTTTTACACATTTATTTTTTATTTCTGCCCAGGCGGGGCATTGAGTGAGTTTTTCCCTCGTAAATACATTTTGTATGTATACTATACTTTCTTAATATATTTGTTTCGTTATTATTCATCAGTTTTTTTTTTTAATCCAGTTCCGGCATGTTAATTACAGTGGCTTTATTTCGATGGGACACACTGGACGTTTAACTGACATGCTGCAATATTGTATATGCTACTCTAAACTCCCGTAGGATGGAGCTACCTTCTTTTTTATCCCAAACACTTCAGTTGTTCCCAATAGTGAGTGTGTTTTTACAATTGGTGGAGGGTACAGTTCTAGAATTTGTTTTAAAGGCATTTACTTATAAATAGTGTAGAAAGTGATTTTCAATCATCTATTTAATGGCTCCTTTTTCCTGAATAAACATGAATGCGCATCAGATGCTCTCTTTTGTATATAATGTGTTCGCCAATTATTTTATTGACTTAAGCAGTCGTAGAGAATCTTTTGTTCGCATTGATAAATATGATGATATTATGATGTAAAGTTTATGTCAGTTATCTTTCATACTCAGACCTTACATGTTCGTCTGTCAACCTTCCTCGCCAGTGCATTTATTTTCTTCCTGATATAGTGTGTTTTTTCACCAAATTATTTTATCTTTCGTACTTTAGAAAAATTTAAATGTTGTTTTTTGACCCATAATTTTCCCATGTGACCCTATATTGTAGAGCTTAATGGCCCTGGCTAGAGAAATATTAATTGATCCATGCCAGCGGCAGGGATACTATTTATCACCAGCAGAAGAAATGTTAAACTGGTGATTGAAGACAAGAAGTCAAAATGAAGGTAGTATGTTATCGTTTGTAACTATACTCTAAGGCGATTGCCTTAAAATTTCGTCTCTTTTCTAAGCTCAAAACCCTCAAGGGAAGCTTCCAATACAGGTTCATTGTATATAACTTGTGTATCTGTGATTTCATAGAAGAAACAATCTATGACTTTTGTTTAATTATAAGTCAGTTCTCAGACGTGTCGGCAACTTCATTTGTCATGCAATACCATGAGGAGTGAAGCACTTACAACTTCCCTCCTTTTTCTTTTCAAGTGCCCCCCCCCCCAAGAGAATGTTTTCTTTCAAATTGCCCCCCCCCCTGGAGAAAATGTTCAGTTCGCACCCTGAATATTGGCATAGTCGCTTGCAAAAGTATTTATGTAGCGAGAATATTGTAAATACAGTCGTCAATGGAATGAGTCGTGTAGTTTTAAATTGTGCGTGGTACGAATGAATTGTATTCATGCTATGTAAACGGTTTTTTGCCAACGGTTCCTGATAGGTCAATTTATTCAAAAGTTTCACGACAATTAGTGTGTGAAAACAGCAGTGGCAGATCTATGAACCCTGACAAATTCAGCTCCTCATTACAAAACGGCATTACTTAAGGGTATGCCTGTGCATCATTGTTCCCCATGCTCAGATCAAATGAATATTTTTTAGAAATTAGCCTATCAATAAAGAAAATAAAACTCTGTATTATCCGCTGGAAGAAGGTATTTGTAGCGATAACTCTCATGACTAGACCGCGGATTATATGTGAAGTAAAAATAAAGTTGCATGCAATAACCCATAAATTCTACCTTGCGGGAATAATCCTTCAACCTGTAATTGCTAAAAGAAAATACCATTCCTATTTCAAGGTACCTGAAATAAAATATTTACCGACTCAAATAAAGAGACAAATTTTAAAACATTTTCTTTAATTATTATGACTTAACTTCCAAACTTACAATATCTTATACAATTTCCTTTTTCTTACACATTAAATAATGATAACCGTGACATTATTTGTTTTTTTTTTTTGTGAATATTCAATAAGATTAATAATAAAATCTGTTTCGCGGTGAAAATGCTGATTATATACACAGGAGAGAGCGGGGAGATATAGTGTAACTCAAGATTAAAACAAATCAATACAAAGGTCTTTTACCTTTTCTGCTGATGCACTGGTGGGGCATTTTTTATGCTTGATGGCTCGTGACATCTAGGTTGCTATATACAGTAATTTTTCAGCAATTGAAGCTCGGCAACACTCACTGCACTTTTAATAAAATTGATGGTTCACTACGGAATTTTTTTCAATCATTTTTTTTGAACACACTCACTCAACCACATCATTTTTGAAGTCCGTTCACTCTGAACTTCATGTCCACTCTCTCTCGTCACTTCTCCTCTCCTTCTTCTTCCAGACCTCTTGGGCCCCTTTTTCTTTTCGCTTTTTTTAGCAACCAATCCGGTATTCCTTTTGCTCGTCCCCTTTACGTGCATAATTTTCTGTTTCTCCGTTTCTGTGATTGGTTCACTGTCCTTATTTTCTACGCCTCCTAACCTACGTCTTTCTGCGTAATATTGGCCATCTGAGACAGTCTACAATAAATTTTTCTAATTTATTATGGGGGAATTTTGACTGTCCCCTCGTGACACTTTCTGGCACCACGATGTCTGCATCTCGTAACTCAGCTGCCCACTATAAATTTCTTTAATTTATTATGGGGCAATTTTGACTTTGCCCTAGTGACACATCTGGCTCCACGATGTCTGCATATTGTAAATTATTCTTCGTGTGTGGGCTCCCCTTTTGCACTACATATCTCCCCTTGTTAATAAAAAAAACAATTAAAAAAATGACAAAGTCCACGTATAGAAGTTCATCCATGGCTCAGTAGAACGTCTTTCTTATACCGTAAAAGTCTCTTTTCTTTTGTTGTCGTTTACTTGTTCGTTTTGTTTTGATTTTCACATAGTCCAACATGAATCCTTGAAACGTATTACCAGAGTTCGTATTGTGCAGTTGCACTTCCCACATGGTACATATCCGTTAAGATTGATTGTCGTCTTTCAGTTCATATTTGCCTTGACCAAGTCTCCAAATCATCCACCTTTGGATTGGAACTTTTTTTTTTATTGATTTGTATGTAATTTGAGCATACATAACATTCATTTTTTTTTTTGTTGTCACATACCTTTGCATTTACAACCACCAAATATACACTTCGTTACACTTTACTGTATTTATCAAAGTTTTTTTTTCTTTTTTATATATATAAAATATCTGAGACATTCATATATATATATATATATATATATATATATATATATATATATATATATTCTTTTTTTATTTGCCTGTATCTTATCGCCCTTTTCATATACAACCTGTGTCCAATTTACCCTTCCTACGCATCTGGCCTCCAATTGTCAGCATCGTCTGCTGTTATTGGCGAAACCAAAACCATTTCTTCCGCTCATTCTCTTTCTCAACTGCCTCGAAAAACGAAACTACGTCTCTTTCTCCTGTTGCCACGACATCCATTATCCTGTCTCCCTTTCGCTAATTACTCTCCGCGGCACGCCCCTCGTCCCTGACCGGTTTTGTGGATTCCCTTCTACAAATGTGAAAAAGCGATTATCACCCCTCTGTAATACACTATTCCCACTCAACTCGAACTGTGGGTGGAAGAATGGCTGAATCACCCCACGCACGTTGTTCATCCCCGCACTGACTCGTCCGCATGCCTCGCGCGCTGGGTTCTATTTTATTTTATTTATTTTTTACCTTATTTTTCCTGTGATATAACCTTGTAGTTTGTATAATCCTTTGTTTTTTTAGGACCCATTGCATCCACTGTTTGTTTGTTGTTTTTGAAATTATTCCCGGTCGCTCTCACTTGCCTCTCTAATCCTCTCCTCTCCTTTAGCCTCTCAGAATGCAGACACGCGACACCTGCGGTATCATTGTGCTATCCTTTTTCTCCTTTTGTTTTGCTTGTTTATTTGTTTATATGATTTTGTTTTTGCTGATTATTTATCCTGTACCCTGCCTGCTTTTTTTATGAAATTCTGTCATCCCTTTGTGCTTTCTGTCATAGCGGAAGACTCCTTAAGATATCAAGAACCAGCATTTGGGCCCCGATGTATATTCGACGGCAATCTATCTGGAGTACCCGGGTAAGTCATCCTATTTTTTTGCTCACTCCGTATTTTCTCAAAAATTTACACGCGGGGAAAAACTGGTTCCTCCAGCTACTACCTCCCTTCTTACCTCAGGATTTCTTTGCGCGCATGTGAATTGGGGGGGATGTTTCGCCTTACCTCGCGGAGGAAAACTGGATTTTCTCTTGTGTCCGCTCCTCTTGTTTATTTATTTGGAATGACTCCCGCTCTTTGAATCGTTCTTCGTGGTTTGTAAACAAACTCGGTCGCGGTGCATTTTTCCTGTTTCTTTTCTTTATTTTTTTTTTTGCGTGTGTGTGTGTTTTTGTTTTATTTTTTGTTCTTTATTTATTTTTACTGTTTTTTTTATGTATTTATTTTTTTACTCTTTTTTTTTACGTCTGATTTTCGCAGGCATCTGGACTTGGGCTGTCTTCTGTCGCATTTACTTTTAAAAAATGCGACTGGTAAAGCTTTATCGGTCTCGCAAAAGGCTCTCTCTGATTTTTCAAAAAATAATTATTATTCCGTCCTTTCTTTAAAATTACAAAAGGACCCGTAAATTTATTTTGCAGCGCACCCGCCTTAATAAAATTTTTATAATATTCTGTATCCCCTACTTCTAACTTTGGCGAACTCCGCTTCTTTTCATTTGTTTTGTCATACTCTTCCATCATTTTTTCCTGGTTTTCTTTTGCCCTTTCTTTTATCTCCTCTAAATTGTGAAACACTTTTTTTTATATATTTCATCTCGCTTTCCATTGTTTTAATGTCTGTGATTACGTGAAACGGTGTATTCAGATTTCTGCCGAAAAATATTAAAGCAGGAGGATAACCCGTCGCCCGATTTATGGAGTTGTTATACTCTAATTTAAAGAATAAGAGACGAATATCCCACTCAAATGTTTGATTTGACATGGCCGCTACAGACTCCTTTAAAATTTTATGCGTTCTCTCAATCAAAGCGTTGCCTTGTGGATGATACACAGAACACTTTATATGGTGTATTGTTAATTTTGCAAGATAGTCCTCGAAGTCCTGTGAGCGGAGTTGCGGCCCGTTATCCGTAACTATACGTTTCGGTATTCCAAATCTCGCGAAATACTCCGTTAAATGTGTAATTATTGTCATGGTATTTGTTGTCCTTTGTGGAATTGCCTCGAACATCCTACTACCATAATCTATTATCGTTAGTATAAATTTTTTTCCTTGAATACTTGTCGGTAACGGTCCAACGATGTCTAAAGCTAAGCATTCCCCGGGCTCATAATTCTTGTCGACTTTTTGAATAGATGGCTTAGGAATGACATGCGATTTGTAACGGTTACACTAATCACACTTTGTGCACCATGATTTTACGTCTTTGAACATTCCGACCCAAAAGAAACGTTCCTTTATTTTTTCATAAGTCTTTTTAATCCCAAAATGCGCTCTATGAGCTTCTTTTAAACACTCCGTCTTCAGCGTCCCTGGTGTTATTAAAATTTCAGCCTTATCATTCTTTTGTTTTAACACAACTGCTTTTTTATCCTGACTAAGGTCGTAAATTCGCGTTGAATGTGAATAATTTCTACTCTCTATATTTTCCCTAATTTTTTTTATTGTATTGTCATTTTCTTGTTCTAGTATAATGTTCTCTCTACTTAATTTTTCACTTGGACGAAAAATGTCTTGTGTTAAATTGTCAGCTACTTGTATAGTATTTACATAACGTGAACAATAGTCTGCCGGATTTAATTCGCCTTTAATGTGTATAATCTCATAATCGTATTCTAAAATGTCATAAAGCCATCGCGCTGTGATATCCGATTGTTTCTCAAGATTTAAATGGTAAGTTAGTGCCTTTGCGTCACTGAGTATGTAAAATTTTTGTCCATACAAAAACTGTTTAAAATGCATAATTGAGTCACGGATTGCTAATAACTCTGTCTTCATGCTAGGATATTTTCTTTCAGTATCTTTTAATTTTCGTCCGAAAAATTCTATTGGCAACATTTTATCATCTCTGTTCTGTAATAAAATCCCACTCACGGTTATTTTGCTCGCATCTGTAATTAAATAAATTGGTTCTTCCATATTCGCTGGATGTAAAGTCGGGCGTTCCAAAATTGCTCTTTGCATTTTTTCAAATGCCTCTTGCTGTTCCTGTCCCCATTGAAATTTACGTTTCTCTCTTGTTATCTCTACTAATGGAGCGGAAATCTCAGCGTACTGGTGTATTGACTCCCTAAAATAGTTACACATTCCCAAGAATGATTTCGTTTGTTTTACTGATTTTGGTACCGCAAATTGTTGAATTTTATGTATGTTTTTTTCCGAAGGTGCAAAACCTTCCTTCGAAATTCTGTATCCTAAAAATGTTATCGAATTTTGTGCTATTTGCGCCTTATTTGGATCAATTGTTAAATTATTTTCGCCTAATCTCTGTAGTACTTTATTTAATTTTATTATCATTTCCTCTATATCATTCGCTCCTATAATTATATCGTCTAAAAAATAACGCACCGCATCATCTTTGAAATCCTCTAATACTTTATCCATAAGCATGGCGAAATATGTTCCGCTATTTTTACTGCCAAATGGGAGCCGACATGGTTGAAGTTTGTGATTATCTACGATAAATGCTAATTTTTCTTTATCCTCCTCCTTCAATAGAATTTGGAAAAACGCGCTCTTCAAATCTAACACCGTATAGAAATTATATCCGCTCATTTCATGCAATATTTGTTTGATATCCGGTAATCTATAGGGAAAAGTTTCAGTTATTTGGTTAAGTAACCTGTAATCTATAGCCATTCTATATTTTGTCTCTTCAATCTTGTCTGACTTGGAGGTTTGTTTTTTTATGAAAATCACTGGAAAGGCATAATTACTCTTACTTTTTTCTATTATCCCCGCTTGTAATAAGCTTTGAATTTCCTTATTCGCAAATTTACGTACAGTCTCCGGTAACTTGTATGGCTTTGTTTGAATTGGGAAGTTGTGATTTAATTTAAATTCTGGAACCACTTTCGACGTCTCTCCTAAGGTCTCATAATTTTTGCTAAAAGCTTTATAATTCGTCATTAATATTTCGTTTACTTTTTGTTTGTCCTCATTACTTAGATGGTCTAATTGGAAATCCTCCTTCTTTAATTGCATTTTACGTAAACTATGTATTTCTTCTAAATGCACATTATTTATCTGTACAATTTCTGTTTGGTCCTCAAATTTATTTTCCTTAATCATATATTTTTCCACGCCTTGTCCTATTTTCATTTTTTTATTTAACGTTACTTTTTCCCCCTTCTTATTCGTTAAAATTACTTCCGTTCGCGCTTGATTATCTAACTGACAAATTCCCTCCTGTATTGTAACTTCAGCCTTGTTTTTTACCGGAATTACCATTATTTCTTTATTTGCGTTTTGAATGTTTTCGCACTCGATTTCCACTACCTGTGATTCGTACTGATCCAGTGTGATTTTATTTATTAATCTCATTTTCTGTGTTGAGTATCCTTTCTTGCTATGTTATTTGTTTCTTTTATCGGATTTAGGTGCGTTGTTTTCTCCTGCGTGTGTACCCTCCATGTTTCACCGATAAATTTTAAATCAACTTTGTGTTCTTTCATAAAATCAAAACCTAAAATTACATTATAATCCTCCCCGAAATTTTGAATCGTGACAAAGAAAGCTTGTTTGAAATTCTTGTCTCCTAGTTTGATGATTATTTCTATCGCTTTAGAGAAGGGAATAACGGAATTATTTACAGTGCGAATTTTGACTTGTCTAGATAAAAAATTAATTTTTGTGTCCATCTCCTGTATTTTCTTAAATACTTCCGGCGACATTAAACTAATCATGCTACCCGAATCAATTAATGCTCGTGCCTGAATATCTTTGATCTTTACGTCAACCACGGGTAGTTCCTGTGACTCTCGCTGACAGTTTGCCGCAACCGTAACAATGTTTTTGACTTCTTCCTTTTCCTCTGTTGCTTTTGTTTTCTTTTTATTTTGTTCCTCAATTAAGGTTTGTATTTTTCGAATGTCCAAACCTAAGTCCTCCCCACTATTCCGGAGTCCTGGGGTCGCATTGTGTTTGAACTCCCCTTTCAGTTTAAATTTTGCCTTTCGTTATTAAAATTTTGTCTAAAATTGTCTCTATTCCCTGTGTTGTTTCGGTAGTCCGTGTTTCTCCTCTGATTCGTCTGGCGATATTGTGGTACATAGTTTTGTCTGTCGTTATTTCGAATTTGTGTTGTATACTGTCTTTTTCTTACGATGTTATTAAATGGTTGATTCGTCTCTCTAAACCAACATTGCTGTGCGTCGTGTCCCAACTTTTGACAAATTTCACATTTTACTATTCTCGGTACCTGTATGGTCGTGAGCTGTTTTAATTTTTCCTTAATTTCTCTCATCTCCTCCTTCAATTTTAATATCTCTAAATTCTGCACTATGGCAGGAATATTTGTTTCTTCATTTTTTGTTATATTATTCATTGTCGCCGTGTTGTATATTTCATCTAACTGTTGCGCTTTCTGCACAGCCTCCTCAAATTTCTCGATTCCTAATTTTCTAATTTCTATTGAAATGTCCTCCCGAATTGTGTCTAAAAATTTTTGTAACATCACTGTGTTTGCTATCTTTTTCGTTTCCTCCGTCTCTTTATCTATTCCCAAATAATCCTTAGTTCTTTTCTTTATTAATTTTCCCAATTCTTCTATGGATGTTTTTGGATCGTGTGTGATATTTTCAAATAATCGTTTTTTTTTTTTTTTTTTTTTTGTAGTTGGGTTATCTTTGTGCTGAATTTCTTATTTAATTCTGCTTTAATACTGTTGATATCATTGTTTTTAGCATTTTGTTCGCTCTCCATTATATGTTTAAACGCCTGTCCTCTCAATATAGTTTTCATAATTAGACCACGTTCATTTTCCTTCCAGCCGGATAACTCCGCGATATTTTCAAATTGGGCGAAAAATTCTTCTAAACTTTCCCCATCTTGCCCGCTATACTGCGGCAATAAACTTATCAATTGCGTATCCATTTTGTTTGAATTTTCTGTACTGTCTATTTGTTTTTTGCCTTTTCCTCGCTTATTTTTATTATTTGCCATTAATTTCCATCACTAATTTAAATACATATCATACACACACATAAATATATATATATATATATATATATATATATATATATATATATATATATATAATATATAATAGCTTACTTACGTAAAGTGAAATCCCAAGATAATCCATTGATAAAGTGAAAAAAATATAAAAAAATAAAAAAGTAGATAGCACATCCAGTACTCTTAATAGTACTCAGCACTAAGTTGTCTTAATTTTATCAATAATAAACAAAAAACAATTTTTTTTTGTTAACTATACTACTACATTTTTTTTAAATATTTTTCTTTCAATATGAAATCAACATTTTTTAACACACTTGTCTTCATAATAAGTTCACAAAACCTTTCTTTCACACAATTAAATATTTTCTAACACAATACTCTTCACTATAAAATCGTGCAATATTTCACAACTCAATATTTTATATATATATATATATATATATATTACACAACTAAATAATTTTTTTTGTTATACTTTTATGAATCTTTGAATTGCTTTATGAATATTAAAGCAAAAATTGTTTCTTCATTTCACACCTGGCAATATTTAATCAACTTTGAATATCACAATATATACACTATTACTCATTATGCAAAGGTATCTGATCTGAATGCTATGTATCCTATATCTCCCCTGAGAAATCTCTCCTCTTTACTTATTATTAATTTTACAATATTGAAGGATTTTCCGAAGGCTCACTTCTCGCGGCACCACATGAAGTAAAAATAAAGTTGTATGCAATAACCCATAAATTCTACCTTGCGGGAATAATCCTTCAACCTGTAATTGCTAAAAGAAAATACCATTCCTATTTCAAGGTACCTGAAATAAAATATTTACCGACTCAAATAAAGAGACAAATTTTAAAACATTTTCTTTAATTATTATGACTTAACTTCCAAACTTACAATATCTTATACAATTTCCTTTTTCTTACACATTAAATAAGGATAACCGTGACATTATTTGTTTTTTTTTTTTTTTTTTTTTTGTGAATATTCAATAAGATTAATAATAAAATCTGTTTCGCGGTGAGAATGCTGATTATATACATAGAAGAGAGCGGGGAGATATAGTGCAACTCAAGATTAAGACAAATCAATACAAAGGTCTTTTACCTTTTCTGCTGATGCACTGGTGGGGCATTTTTTATGCTTGATGGCTCGTGACATCTAGGTTGCTATATACAGTAATTTTTCAGCAATTGAAGCTCGGCAACACTCACTGCACTTTTAATAAAATTGCTGGTTCACTACGGAATTTTTTTCAATCATTTTTTTGAACACACTCACTCAACCACATCATTTTTGAAGTCCGTTCACTCTGAACTTCATCTCCACTCTCTCTCGTCACTTCTCCTCTCCTTCTTCTTCCAGACCTCTTGGCCCCTTTTTCTTTTCGCTTTTTTTAGCAACCAATCCGGGATTCCTTTTGCTCACGTCCCCTTTACGTGCATAATTTTCTGTTTCTCCGTTTCTGTGATTGGTTCACTGTCCTTATTTTCTACGCCTCCTAACCTACGTCTTTCTGCGTAATATTGGCCATCTGAGACAGTCTACAATAAATTTTTCTAATTTATTATGGGGGAATTTTGACTGTCCCCTCGTGACACTTTCTGGCACCACGATGTCTGCATCTCGTAACTCAGCTGCCCACTATAAATTTCTTTAATTTATTATGGGGCAATTTTGACTTTGCCCTAGTGACACATCTGGCTCCACGATGTCTGCATATTGTAAATTATTCTTCGTGTGTGGGCTCCCCTTTTGCACTACAATATGCATTCAAAAAAATGGCAAAATATACATCGAAAAATCTTAAAATATGCACTAAAAATCTAAAAATATGCACTAAAAATTTAAAAATAAGCACTAAGTAACTGAAAAAATATGAAAATATTAACAGAAAATAAAAACGTATTTACTTGTAAAAGCATTTTCTATCACTTACCTCCCAATTATGGCACATTTTTTTTCTCTCTTTGAAAGTTGAAAACATCATGAAAGACAATAAGAAATAACGAAGACGATGGGTTAAATCAGAATCAATTTTTATTCACAATCTTAGTGATACGAAATAAGAATTAAAACTGCTTTCAGTAATTTTCGTTACAATGCACAACTAAGTGTTTTTCTAAATTTTCTATAGTAAGGTCTTTTATCATCTAAAATTATTTTATATGTTGAAAATGTTCTTTCAACATCATCGGATGCCACTGGACAGTACTTGTGATATTTTGCTTTGGATAGTTCTACTTTTTCCTGTAATTCACACCCCTCACCCTTAATAAAATTATTTATTTTATTCACTGGAAAAAATCCTGAATTTTTATTTAAAATAAAATTTAATTTCTCCCTGATTTCTTCTCCTAATGACTCTGGAATCTTACGAACGCATTCCTGTGCTTTTACAACTTGACTTATTGCATCACTCAGCTGCATATTTTGAGATTCTAATTTTGTGACCGCTGATGTTAAGAAGGAAAAATGTGTTTCGATTATCGATAGACTTTTCGGAAGGACATATCGCTAAGCATTTCTTTCGAAATGAAAACAGAAGAAGAATCGGCGCTGTCCAAAGCATTAACTACATCTTTTATGGAGTCAAAATTTTCAGAATAAAATACAGCGGCATTTAACCAAGTTCCCCATCTTGCCAATATAGGCTGTGGTGGAAGTGGGAGGTTGGGATACATTTCTCTGTATTTTTTTGTGTTCAAAGGAGCTTTTAAAAATACTTTCTTGACGCAGGATAGCAGTTTATTTGCAGGGGTGCATATTTCTTTTACTTTTCTGCTACTCTGTGAAGCCTGTGGGCTATACAAGTAATGTGCATCATATTTGGAAAAAAAACTTCCAGGCGCTGATGCTGCTTTTATCATATAAGGTGCTGCGTCTATAACGAATACTAACACGTTATCAGTTATGTCTTTTTCAGACCACAATAACTACAATGAATCATTAACAAATCTTGCTATGCTAGAAAAATTAATTTTTCCGAGTACTTTGCAAGAAATGAGATGTGGACGTGATGGGACAATATCTAGATTTCCACAAACTAAATGTATCTTGGCGAATTTCGTCGAGTACTTCTTGATAAATAGCATACAGGTATTTATTCTGATTAGTGCAATATTTCTTTTAAAAACTTCTAAAATGCTCATTATTTAATTTCTTAAGGGGTCAGGTACCTTTGAGCGTTGAAAATCTCCACGAAAATTGACCATAACTTCGTTTGCAATAGCTCTACAAGTAACAATTCTGTAAACTTGTAATTTTAACCAGTTGTTTAGAAAGCTTTTATGAACCTTTTACAACTCTTGGAATATTTCTACCTATTAAATTGAATTTTTTATAATTAAAAGTATTCGAGCTCTTTTTTTGCTTCTTAATAGTCTTGCGCGCAGCATTTCATAAAATATATATGTGAATACCCTCAGATCTCCATGCCTTTCGCGTTGCGGGAATGACGTCAGCAGCAGCTCCCAGAACCCTCTTCGCTGCCAACAGCCGCGCGACTACTCAACTCGGGCGACGACGAGTGATGGAGGGAAAAGAATAGAATGCCGTGTGTTGTGTTTCGTGATGGACTTTTGATGTAATAATTTTGAAAGACGTAACTTTGTTTTATTTTAAGACGGACTGATTTTCCCGAACGATGATTTTTTTTTTTTGCTTTAAGTGTTTGTTTGTAATTGTAAATGTCTTCGTCCGCATTAAATGTACTTCGTGATTGTGATCGTTATTCTTGATTAATCCGAAGTGTCATTTCACATATATATCACAGTAACTTAAAAATTTCAATACATAAAGAAAAATATCTTTAAATTAAAATGATGAAAAAGAATTTTGTTGTGATGTATGTAACGTTATAATTTTTGCATTTATTTGCATAATTATGCGAATGATAGCTATAAAAATTACAATTATTCTTTTTTTGAAAGGAAAGAAGAGTCCCAGCAAAATTGTTTTTCGTCATTTTAATAAGCTATTTTTCTATGTCTATAACAATTTTTAACATAATGTGATGCATATATTTTATGAAATGCTGCGCGCAAGACTATAAAGAGGCAAAAACTGAGCTCTAATACCTTTAATTATAAAAAATTTAATTTAGCATGTAGAACTATTCCAAGAGCTGTGAAAGACTAATAAAAGCTTTCTAAATAACTGGTAAAAATTGCAAGTTTTACAAATGATTACTTTTGGAGCTATTACAAATAAAGACATAGTCTTTTTTCGTCGATATTTTCATTGCTCAAAGGTACCTGACCCCTTAAATGGAATGTTGCTGCTAACTAGAGCTTTGCATAAGTCAGAAGAGAACTCATTTTTATCCTTTCGAACAGAAGAAGATTTCATAGTTAGTAAAGTTTGCACAGGTCTACGATCTTGCTGATTTTTCTTTGCTGAATGAGTACTGCTTTGCACATGTTGAACGATCTGAAAACGCGTTTCACACGGGATGTTTTTCTCGCATGTTGTGCAGAAAACAATTTCACCATCAGTAGTTTGGTCTTGTCCATAATCCGAAATCCACGTCTTCTTCATAGTTGGCATGCTTGCTTTCATTCTAGCCATTTCTGAAATTTTAATATATGGGCTGAATTCGAATTTAAATTGTTGCAAATACATAGATAAAAAATCTGAAGTGACTCCACTCGACTTTCCGAACACTTGCAATTAAGATCACTACCAAGCATTTAAATAAATTTTAATCGATGAATAATTTAAACATATATACCAAATGGAAGCTCAATCGAAAGGACCGTTTAAACGCTAGCGCACTTTCAAGATTTTCCCCCCATAGGCCATAATGTAAAAGGAATTCGGCGTAGCCCTGTAGAAAAACTATAAGTCCTATACACATCAAAATCGATACCGGTCTTACGATGGTTGTTTATAACATGTACAGGTACACCCAATTTGAGCTCAATCGAATGTACCGTTTAAACGCTAGCGCACTTTCCAGAATTTTCCCCCATAGGCCATAATGTAAAAGAAATCTTTATCGTAGCCCTGTAGAAAAACTATAAATCTTATACACACCGAAATCAATACAGGTCTTGCGACGGTGGTTTATAACATATATACCTAATTTGAGCTCAATTTAATGTACCGTTTAAACGCTACCGCACTTTCAAGAATTTCCCCCCATAGGCCATAATGTAAAAGAAATCTTTGTCGTAGCCCTGTAGAAAAACTATAAGTCCTATACACACCAAAATCAATACCGGTCTTACGACGGTGGTTTATAACATATATACTCAATTTGAGCTCAATCGCATGCCACTGCTATCGTGTTCACTCACAAACACACACACACACATACATACATACATCTCGTAAAAATAGCATAAATGAATTCAGAAGCCCTCTAAACGTGTAAATACACCAAAATCTCGAATTCGAATTTTTTCATGATTACAATACTTTCCTTACATGGTACATGTTCGGAAAGTAAAAATTGATAGGTGGGCTTTATACTTGATACGAGTATGGGAAAAGATAGCTTTCTTCAGCCCCTGAAAGTGGTGTGCAATAGTTCTGTGAACAATAACGAGTGGGGGAAGGACGAAAACGAAAAATGTTGGGCTATTTTACTGGGAACCTGAGATTGTATACATTTTTTAAAGCGTGGCACTTAACGTGTTAAAGAAAAAAATGCTGAAAGGAAGATAAAAAAAGAGTTACAAATTCAAAGCTAAACAGATTGAAATATGCATCCAACATAGAAAATACGTCGTTTTATGCAAAATCATCAAAAACACCTGAAATACGCAATTGCATATGCAAATATGCGATTGCATATAATCCGCGGTCTGCTCATGACAATATGGCTTATTTTCAAAGGTAAACAATTTAGTTTCAGTAAATGCATATATGACACACATAGCTCCGCCTACATGCTTTTAAGTACTCTGTAAAAAAAGAAAATCGTAAGAATAATGCATTACTAGAATTATTATTTTTTTTTTTTAACAAAGAATTTATATTATCTTTAACACTAGAACTGCGGGATGGGTCATTTTGACCCAAAACCAGATTTGATTCCGTTTTTTTTTTTCAAAAAGTTACGAACTGAAATTTTTAAAAAATCGTGACTTTTCCTAACTTTATGTTATTAATTATCTGTAAAAAATTTAAGCTCCTAACTTTTATCTGTTTTTTGTTTTTAATATGTATACCTGATATCGCGGAATGGGTCATTTGGACCAAAAACTTCCCAGGAGTCTGGAATCCGAAGTTCAAATTAAATAAATGTCATTATCATTCATAAAATGAAAGGTAATGACATAATAAATGGTATAATTGCATAATGTCATTTTCATTGCAACGTGAATTTTACAATTCGGGTCCATTTGACCCATACCGCGGTTTTAGATTGTAGTGATAATTCATCGTTAAAGATGCAGTTAGATTAAAACTTAACAATTTATTTTAGCATTTTCATACAAACATACAAATAGCTAGCGCGCGGTTCAGTGACTGACTGACTACTAGAGATGGCCAATGATTCGATGAGTCGAATCAGTGATTCGAATCTTGGTACTGAGTGGCTCAGTCTTTACACTCACTATCTACTGATTCGAATCTCAAGCCCTCAACTGTGGGGAAATACATTCCAAGTGCGAAGGGAAGGAAAACTTATTTTCCTTTTGCCGTTCCCAGAGATTTTCTCTTACTCTTTCAACTCTTTACGACTCTGAGTCGATAGATGATTTGAAACAGCAAATGAGTGGGTGTGGGTGAGTTGGTGCAGCAACGAATCTTTACTGATTCAGTGTTTCGCTCTGTTTCGGTTATTGTATACGATGAATCTCAACTCAGTAGAATCTCAAATGTTTCAGTGATTGTATGCGATCGTTGAGATTCGTTAGTTTTTCAAATCTTCTATCGACTCAGAGTCGAAAAGAGTTGAAAGGATGTTCCATTTAATTGGATTTTTTTTTTTTTTTTCGAATCTTTGGTGTTTCATTTCTTGGTTGGTGGTCGGATTTAAAGTTTTATCTGTCTGTGGGTGTGGAGTGGGTCGAACATCGTTTGCTTTTGGCGGGGGGCATAGGCGTTACTTCCTAAGGGCAAGAGGGGCCAATCCCCCCCCCCCCCGAAAAAAAAATTAAGAAAATTCAAGTATCAGAGCTATTTAATAATGATATTTTCTGCAATCGGAAACATTTTGTCACCCCATCCAAATATTACATGCCAATTTACGCCAATGCTCGTGAAAGAGCGGGGGGTGTCTCAAAGTTATTTAAACCTTTTTCCCTCAGGGGGGGGGCTTCCTCCTTCCAACTTGTCTAGCTGGTTTAATATTTGTTTAAAATTTAATGAAACATCCCTTTTCTACTTTTAACTTCAATATATGTCCCCCTGCCCCCACCCTCAAAAAAAAAAAAAAAGGACACGTTAAGTTTACATTTTTGGCAGGTTTTCATGTGAAGGGAAATAGAATGAAATAAAGTTAGGATTGTGCTTGTCACTTTTAATGAAGGATACAGGGGCGGTATTAAGCGCTCCCACAAAAGGACTTTGTAGTAAGCAAAATAACATTTCGCTTTATTGCTGCAGATTTCGTTTAAGATATTTTTTTTACCTTGTTTGTCGTTTAAGGGGAATGATTTTATTTTCTTTCGTAATTCAGAGAAATACAAAATAGGGTCTAAAGCAGTGGCGTAGTTAGGGTTATTGACAGTGGCGTAGCCAGGATTTTATTTCGGGGTGGGCTGAGTATCAAATTTAAAGATAAAGTTCAATTGTAAGCTAAGTAAAGGGTCCCATTTTGGGGGGAGAGCAGCAGCCCATCAGTAGGACTGGGCCAAAAATCGATAAATATCGACATATCGGTTTTATTTCAACATCAAATATCCGATATTCCTATTTTCATTTCAGTGAAATCTCGAATTCGATAAAGGTCAAAAATACAGGCCGGCGATAAGAAAATCCTGAGATCAATACCAGCTTGTGATGCTTTTGCTACTGCTTTCTCTCCGTTGATGACGATGCCGGATCGCGGAAAATACAGCTCCATGGTTTATTAGTCTAATTACCATAATTAATTAACGTATATCCCGGAAACTATCCACCGAAGCGCGTTTTTATTGATTCTCGAACCCCCTAGGCTCAACACCCCATCGATACTTAAAATTTCGAATGCTTTGACACCAAACTTAACCTTTTAATCTTACAGGCCCAGGGGGTCATACGAAGCTCCCCTATATTTTCAATTTGGGCATTTTAAACACTAGCCTCCTCCGGCGGCATCTCCAAAGTCTGGAAACCATCCCAGAGCCAATTTCTACATGTTTGCAGTCCTTTTAAGCCTCAATCATGGTTAATTAGTCTAATTACCATAATTAATTAACATATATCTCGGAAACTATCCATCGGAGCGCGTTTTTATTGATTCTCGCCCCCCCCCCTTAGATGTACACCCCCATCGTTGCATAAAATTTCGAATGCTTTGACACCAAACTTAACCTTTTAATCTTACAGGCCCAGGGGGTCATATGAAGCCCCCCTATATTTTCATTTCGGGCAGTTTAAACACTAGTTTTACTTGAACCGCCCTACGACGGCATCTCCAAAGCCTACAAACCGTCCCAGAGCAAAAGGAGAGAGAGATGCTAGCTGCCCGAGAACTCAGCGGAGAAGAAACCCGATGAATGGGTGTTTAAATAGTACGGCTTTCGGCGCAGAGAGAGGGAAAATTTCTTTAGTTGTTTTATTGATTCAAGATTCGAATCACTGATTCGAATCATCGAAGTAGTGAGTGAGTTGAGATTCGAATCACTGATTCGAATCATCGAAGTAGTGAGTGAGTTGAGATTCGAATCAGTAAAATGAGTCGAACCGCCCATCTCTACTGACTACTAACTGACTTGGAGGTCGTAAAGAAAGGGAATACCTGGGAGGTAAGTTGTTGCCAATATCTAGGTGTTAAAAATTCCGGTGCTGCCAAAACATAAACTATGAATATTTCCTGGATGAAGGTAATTTTCCTATGAGCCTGCTACAGTCAGGCAGCGCCATCTCTCGTTAGTATTGAGAAATATTTGAGTAGTAAACAAATCTAATTGTATAATCACAACAGTAGTATCCCCCCAGTGAAAGAGCAAGGCGAAAGAACGACAATATGCAATAACTGGCTGCACCAAGCATTTAGAGCTGAAGAGAGAATTTAAAATATTAATAATTCCAAGTATGAGATTTATAAATGTTAAAAGTCCTAAACAAAATTTTGCGAACAACATTTGAGCAGTAATACATATGAATTCAGTTTCTATGAATTGTAATTACTACTGACATTAATCTATCGTACTTATGGATCATTTGCCTTAATGAAAGTTAGCATTTTTAATCATTAAACTGAAAAGATTGTTTGTCAGTCACTGAAGTTGCTTTACAAATACATAAATAGAGGAAGGTTTAAAATTAAGGTATATTATAATTGAAAACAAATAAAGCATGAATAATAATAATTGAAATTGGAAAATCTAGAATGTGAAATTTGAAAATATGACAAAATAGTGCAGAAGTATTAGTTCATTTCAGTTATTAGTCTTTTACTAAATTTTAAAACTCGCCCAGATCTAGTTGTTTTAGGAACGTTCATGGAACTCTCACTAGTAGTGGGTTTTAAACTTTCAATTGGATGATCAACAGTGTTCGGTTCAGTCACATCATTGCAAACAAATGCTGGCTTGACTCTCTCTAGGGACACACGGTCAATTCTGCCATTTATGTCAATTTTAATGATTTTGTCACTGCGGCTGATTACTCTGTGGGGACCAGTATAAGGTTGAGTAAGGGGTGGAGTGACTTTGTCAACCCGAAGGAAGACATGCGTACAATGGGCTAGGTCTGGATGCACAAAACTTTTTGTGTTTGCACTGTGGGTTGGAGCTGGTTTCAAACACTGCATTTGTTTTTGTAGTCTCTGCACATACTCGTAGGAAGGAGTTATGTCTTTAGTGTTCTCTGAGCACAAATCTGCTGGTAATCTGAGTGACGTGCCGTATACAAGGTCAGCACTCGATGCTTGTATGTCAGATTTGACTGCTGCTCAGATACCAAGGAGAACTACTGGGAGTGATTCAGTCCATCTGGGGTTTTCGTGGGCTTTTAAAGAGTTCTTCAGAATTCTGTGCAGGCGTTCTACGATACCGTTCGATTGTGGGTGGTAGGCCGTTGTGCGAACTCTATTCGTTCCCAACATCTTCGTGAGTTCCCTGAACAGGGATGATTCAAATTGGCGTCCCTGATCAGTTGTGATGGTTGAAGGGCATCCAAAACGGGATATCCATCTCTCGAAAAAGGCTCAGCTATTGTTGCTGCTGTCATGTCCGCAATGGGCATGGCTTCTGGCCATTTGGTAAATCTGTCGATGACAGTGAGACAATACATCTTACCTTCCGAGGGGGGCAAGAGTCCTACCACATCAATAGACTTGTTCCATGTTTACTAACAAATACCTCAGTGACGTCACGTAGAGTAACTCTATTGGTTACTTATGCCAACCACTCGTCCCGTAGAACAAGTCCATTGGTCAGTTTTGCCAACCAAGAGGAAGTGTGACGTCACGTGGAACAAGTCTATATGCACATGGGAAAACCGTGCATCTGGCAATGCGAAGGTACCTAAAGGAGTTTTGGTATGCCTGTGAACTTTCGAACGCTGACAGGCATCGCAGGACTGCACCCATGATTTAATTTCACGATTCATGTTGGACCACACATACCTGCTTGCAATTAATTCAATTGTAGCTCTGATGCCTGGATGTGCGAGGTTATGAAAGTGATTGAAGACTGTTCTGCGAACGTTTTTGGGAACAAATGGTCGAGGGTTACCGGTGGATACATCACATGTCAGTTCTTGTGTGGTCACCGGACTAGGCACTTGCTTTAAGTCTAGTGAATGACTCCTGTTTTGCTGGTCTTGTAGATCAGGATCTGTTCTCTGAGCCTCGCTGAAGGCTTCGAATCTGTCGATGAAGAATTTGAAATGTTGTGGACTTCAATTCTTGATAATGCATCCGCCACTGTGTTGTTTGCACCACTGGTGTGTCGGATATCTGTGCTGAATTGGGAAATGAAGTCCAGTTGTCTCCACTGCCGCGGACTGCACTTATCTGGTTTTTGCTTGAAGGCATAGATGAGAAGTTTTTGGTCAGTAAAGATTATGAAATCTCGACCTTCCAGCATGTGCCGGAATCGTTTCACTGCTGTGTAGATGGCCAATAACTCTTGATCATACGTGGAGTATTTCCGTTGGCTATTTGTAAGCTTGATAGAAAAGAAGGCAATAGGTTCCCAATTGGTCGTGCTAAGTTGCATCAGAGAACTACCGACAGCGACATCACTGGCATCTACCCAAACGCTAAGTTTAGCTCCTGGGATTGGATGAAGAAGTAGTGTAGCATTAGCCAAAGCATTTTTGGCATCTGCAAATGCCTGCTCAGCAACCTCAGTCCATTGAAGTATTTTCTGTGGATTTTTCAGTGTGGATCGCTTTGATTTCTTATTATTTTTAATTGCCTCAAGAAATTTATTTAAGGGTGCTAATAAGTGGGCTGCTTTTGGCACAAACCGGCTATAAAAATTGAAAAGTCCTAAGAAACGCCTTAGTTGAGTGATTGTAGTGGGTTTGGGGAAGTTAATGATGCACTCTACTCTGTCTTTCAAGGGTTCAATGCCATGTTGCGAAACATTAAATCCTAAGAAATTTATGGACGAAACTCCGAAATGTACATTTTGAAGGTTTTACGCTGAGACCATACTTTTGTAATCGTTCAAATAAGTTTTTAAGATGTGTGATATGCTCTTCCGGTGATTTTGAGGCAATTAATATGTCATCGACAAATGCAAACAATCTAAACCTCTAGTAACCTCATCTATGAATCGCTGAAATGTTGCGGACGCGTTGCAGAGTCCGAACTGCATACGGGTACTCTCGAACAGACCAAAGGGTGTGCAAATGGCGCTCTTGTGAATGTTATCGGGATTTATTGGTATTTGATGATAGGCTTTTATTAGATCGACGTGACTAAAGATTTTTGTTCCATGCAATGCAGCGTTAAAATCAGCTATGCAGGGAATAGGATATGTATAATTTACTGTCTGTGCATTTAAAGCACGATAGTCGCCTACTGGTCTCCATTCCATGGTTCCTTTCTTAGGTACCAAATAAAGTGGAGATGCATAATTGCTGCGTGAAGGTCTCAGGTGACCTAATCTCATCATATCCTCGAATTCAGACTTTGCAACTTTTAATCTATCTGGGGCTAAGCGTCGTGGCTTTGCCATAACGGGAGGGCCTTTGGTTATGATGTAATGAACTACAGAATGCTTAACTTCCTGATCTGCACGGGGTGGTCTGGTAATTTCAGGAAAATCTGATAACAATTTATGGTAAATGCTATCTCCTGATACAACCTTAATAGAATGGATTTCACTCTCATCTACTTTACAATGGGAGCTTAAATTTGTTTCCCCATCAATTAACTTTTTTGTTGCAAGGTTGGGCATTAGCTTAAAATTGTACAGAAAATCAGCCCCTATGATTGGTACTGAAACATTTCCCACTAAAAATGTCCAAGTAAAAATTCGCCTCAAACCGAGATCTAAAGAAAGGTTTTGGGTAGTAAATACTTTAATAGGAGAAGAATTAGCTGCTGATAGGGTCATTTGTACCAAATTTCATCTTTGGAGCGATGATGCCGGGATAATACAAACGTCCGATCCTGTGTCAATTAAAAACGTTAAGTTCGTACGGCGATCGCGGACAAACAGGCGACGGGAATTCTGTGAGAAGGCGGCCGTCGCCACTACGCCTCGCTTTCATCGTTTTTGAATAATTACATGGGGGGGTACATTTGTTTGCTTTATCGCCGAATTTGAAATGGTACCAGCATTTTTCATACGTTTTTGATCGGGAATTACTGCGATTGCGATAATTACTACGACCGGGACTTCGGCTTCGGTTCCGCGCGAGATTATCTATGCGTACATGCAGTTTCTTTATTTCCGCTATTAAGCGTTCTTCAATGGAATCTGAGGAATTTACTGAGCACGTGGCACTTACTGCTACAGGCGCCGGTGAAACCTCCAACACTCGATCCGCGACTTCCGCAGCTTTCTCCAGAGATAATCTGCTGATCGCCGCTAATATAGATTGCACAGGTGTTGCAGTGTCTAATATCAGTTCATCCGGGACCTTGTACGATTCGGCTCGCCTCCTCATGACGCGGAGAAGTTCGGACGGGCGTCGATCTCCTAGCTGCTTGCCACCGAGAAGTTTTTTTTTTATTTCTTGGTGACTGGATTCGCCGCAGCGCTTGATTAACTCGGTCTTCACGTGGGTGTAGGGGTCCGTCGCATCAGGATTCAGGATGACGTCTCTGACGATCGAGGCAGCTACGGAAGGCAGATGGGTAATAATGTAATTAAAATTGGTGCGACTTTCTGTCACTGGCTTTGGAGTGCCCATCTCAAAAGTTGACTCGCACATTAAAAACCACAGTGATGGGTCAGCAAAGTTATACACCGGGATCTTGACAGCTCCGATCTCCGTCATGGGGCACGTTCGAGAATTCACAGGTTGGTTATGCACCGGTGCTACCGGTTGCGGTCATTTTTTGTTTAAGTGACGTCACGGTTGTCAACCGGTTTCGGTCATCCTCACCACATCCAATTCCAAGCCAAGAAAACAAAAATAAACATTGGCAACACTACGCTAATAACCGGAATAACCCACCTCGCTAGCAGGGTCATTCTAGTTGCGCTCTGGTCACGCTGAGCAGACAACCGCTACATGACCGAAACGTTTTCGAACGCGGTTAATTCCAGAGCTCCGCCTTTTCGAACGCTCTGGTCGTGCACCGGTGTTACCAGTGCACAACCGATGAATTCTCGAACGCGTGTTGAAGATATACGCGAAAATAAAAATATTTCTAAAATAAGCTTCAGAAGGATTTGATTTAATGCTGCTGAGTCCGGGTTACCATTTGTAGTGATAATTCATCGTTAAAGAAAGAAGATGCGGTTAGATTAAAACTTAACAATTTATTTTAGTATTTTCATACAAACATACAAATAGCTAGCGCGCGGTTTAGTGACTGACTGACTACGAATCGACTTGGAGGTCGTAAAGAAAGGGAATACCTGGGAGGTACAGTGGCGGCCCGTGGTCAAAACTGTTAGTGCAGCCGGAAGCATATGAGCTCCCCCCCCCCTTCCTCCCCACAGGAATGGAAAATCTTTGTTACTGAATTCGAAAACGGATTAAGCCCTCACCGAGGAAAAAGAAATTTCATAAAAAATGCAAGAGATCCTATTTTACTTCCATAAAATTTACATAAATTTCAACCAGCCGCTCTTATCCTCAAAATTGCATTAATCCGTGTCTGATTCGAAGTTTCCTTAGAATTTTCTTTTGTAACCATAACTTCAGAAGGAAAAAAAAAAAAAGAAAACTTACTTATTTTTTATAAGTCAAATCAATCCTCCTTTCTTTTAAACTTGCGACTCGGTCAGTGATGTCCTCATAAAAAGGCGTTGTTTTAATTCAGATATCAATAATTTTAAAAGCTCTTTAAAATTTCCCATGTTTAAAGAATTTTCTCGCTCGCCATGTCCTCTAAATGCCAGTTCTTGCTTACTTAAAAACAATACTGCTTTGATGGGTAATTGTCCATTCATAAGCGTCTATCCAGGCTTACCTTCTTGATAAATTCAGCAATATAAAGTCGAGAGTTTTCCGAACATATATTCTCCTTACCCCCTCCCTCACTTCTCGAGCCAATCAGTCAGTCGAATTCACTGCAGCCGTCGTTTGAAAATCTTTCATCAGCTGTACTTAAATACTAACTCCCTATGCCGGAGAGACTGCTTACAAACTCGTTGCCATGGCAACGGTGCTGCCAATTTCTTGATCGGCTATGAGGGCTGTACCAAGACTCACAGTTGAATTACGGGAAGATTAAAGGGCTTTTTTCTGAATGAGCGATCCGGCAGTTACTACAACACGTTGTTTTTTGTTTTAGATTTTTTTTTAATTTATCACAGAAATTCCATAATTCTAATCTGAATTTAAGAAAGTTAGTAGAATAAATTATTTTAAAGTATTTGTTGATAATTTCAAGTGCAGCCTGGCTGTACTTGCTGTATCCCACGAGCCGCCACTGCGGAGGTAAGTTGTTGCCAATATCTAGGTGTTAAAAATTCCGGTGCTGCCAAAACATAAACTATGAATATTTCCTGGATGAAGGTAATTTGCCTATGAGCCTGCTACAGTCAGGCAGCGCCATCTCTCGTTAGTATTGAGAAATATTTGAGTAGTAAACAAATCTAATTGTATAATCACAACAAGATATATCTATCTCATGCGACGCGATTCTAATAAGAATTATAGCAACAATATTTTTGTACTTTTAATGTAATATTAAACTTAATACGAATGTTAAGATTGAACCAATGTCATTACCGTTGAAATATAACATTATTGTTGCATTGCAACATGAATTCTACAAGTTGGGTCAATTTGACCCAGCCCGCGGTTTTAGGTATATCTGAAACACCGCGGTTCTAGTGTTAATTACTTGAACGAAAAAAAAAAAATAATAAATATTCGTACACAGCGACTTTACCAGGGGTTCACCGATTTCTCTCGGATTTCCGAAGAGGTTTAAAAAAGAAGAAACGATTGGGAATCTCAGACATAAGCAATTCAATCGATAATAAAATAAACCAGCAAACTTAAATTCAAAATCGTCTATTATGTTCAAAATCATGTTTCTTCCACTAAAATAAATACAAGCAAGAAACTTTGCCTCACTGCTTCCTGTGTGTGTTAATGCTCTGTAGCAAAATTCCTCAAACTGTGGCATCACTGGTACGAAGATAGAAGTGCTTCGCTAAAAAATTCGTTTTAGCCATCTAACTCACACTAGGTCCTCTTCAAGATTCTCACAGTGCTTCACTACAGAAAAATTTTGCAAAACTCTTTTATGGTAAATACCATTGCTCGCCAACCAAATGGAATAAAACTTCACCCTTTCAGAAGGCTCCATTACCCTTGAATTTTACCTATGTATTTCAGATGTAATTTCATGTGCAAATGCAGTTGCATTTACTACTACAAGGATTACAATATGAAGTCGCGTTCATCATGCAGTATGTTCAGTAGATGCACATAAGGTTCTAGGTCGGAATCAGCTTAGATTCTCCATGTAGAATTTCTCTTTAGAAGAAAACAGAAATTACGAAAAGATAAATTTTCCGTAGATCAGATTCGTAGCACCGACAATAGATGGAAGTGAAACTTCTATTATGATATTGTACTGTATGATTTTCTTTTGACGGTGGTATTTTATTTCCTTTCTGAAATATTCCGAAACGTGAAATACCGTGTAACGATATCTAATATGTGTGATATTCCATAACTTTCTATTCATCTGATTGATATGCGTACTTTGTATTTTGAGTTCGTGTATAAAAGATTTTTTTTCTCGTTCCAGGATTTTGGTTTCTCTTTGTGAGTAGTTTAAGAACCAACAGTGTAATCACATTACAGTACTGTATGCCATGCCCATACAGTTTCAAGATTTAGGCATTTTAGTCAGTATATGAAGATCAAATTGTTTCAATCTAAAAAAAATTATAGAATTAAACAGCCTTAGTGCGTTAAAATTTCAAATTTAATAATAATGGAGCAGAAACAAAAAATATTTCGTCAATTGATAAAGAGACTACAGAAGATGAATATGTCAGTATAGCAGAAGACGCATTCTTGTGTAATGCATATCAAAAAGCATTTGTAACACCCTCAAATTTAAAAACTCATACATGTCAACTACGCTGCAGAAAAACCAATTGTGTGTGAACCGGTTGTCTTCTTTCCGATATAGCACGTTCGTCTTATCCAGAAGAGTGAAACATTTAAACATGAAGTGTACCAAAAAAGCATTTTTACGCATGTCATATCTTAAACTTCAGTTTGTCTGCATCTAAGTAAAAAACCATCTGTGTTCTAGGTATGCCAAAAAGATCACGCAAGTCAATTTTAAAGGCGCGGAAACGTTGTCACATTGATAACGTTTGTACTCTCTAAAATTTAGAAACACATACCTGTGAAGCTATTTTAAATCACGCTCAACAAAAACTGTTTGATCGAGAAGAAATGTTCTCGACCTCTAATTCGACAGAGCGTACTCGTATCCACACAAATGAAAAATCATTTGTTTGCGAGGTGTGTCAAAAAGCGTTTTCACAGAAATTAAGTTTAAAAGCGCATGCTCGTATCCACAAAAGTGATAAGCCATTTGTGTGCGACAAGTGCCAAAAAGCATTTTCTCTAAAGTCAAATTTAAAAGTGCATGCTCGTATCCACACAAATGAAAAACCGTTTGTGTGCGAGAAATGCCAAAAAGCATTTTCACAGAAGCGAGCTTTAAACCTGCATGCACGTATCCACACACATGAAAAACCATTTGTGTGTGAGGTATGTCAAAATGCATTTTCACAAATGTCGAGTTTAAGCAAACATGCTCGTATCCACACTGGCGAAAAACCATATGTATGTGAAGTGTGCCAGAAAGCCTTTTCGCGGAAGTCAACTCTTGAAAAGCATAATCGTGTGCACACACGTGAAAAACCATTTGTGTGCGAGATATGTCAAAAAGCATTTTCACAAATCACAACTTTAAAAGTGCATGCTCGTATCCACACAGGGGAGAAACCATTTGTGTGCGAGGTATGTGGAATGGCATTTTCACATTTATCAAGTTTAAAAGTGCATGTTCGTCAACACAAAGGTGAAAAATCATTTGCATGTGAAGTATGCCAAAAAGCATTTTCACACAAAGCAGGTTTAAAAGCGCATGTTCGTATTCACACAAGTGATAAACCATTTGTGTGTGAGAAATGCCAAAGAGCATTTTTTCTAAAGTCAAATTTAAAAGCACATGCTCGTATCCACACAAGCGAGAAACCATTTGTGTGCGAGGTATGTGAAAAGGCATTTTCACAAAGGGCACATTTAAAAGTTCATTCTCGTATCCACTCACGTGAATAACCATTTGTGCGCGAGGTTTGTCAGAATGCATGTTCACAGTTGTCAACTTTAAACAGCCATGCACATATCCACACAGGCGAAAAACCATGCGCATGTGAAGTGCGTCATAAAGTATTTGCACAGATGTTAATTGCAGGAACATATCCACATTGAAAGAAAGCCACTAAGATGTGTCCGCAATCATTTAACGCAACAATTTTTCAAAAGACATGCACCTAACCCTTCGAAAGAAGAAGCTCATGTGTGTAAGTGTGTTTACCAGCATTGCACGTCTAGAATGTCCTGAACATATGCACTGTGTAGACATCTGCATCGTAATTGAAATTGAGTTTTACAATTTTAACCCTCATTTCATATAATTTATGGAACAGGGTCGGTAATTGCCAAATTTCGCCAAAAGTATATTCCTGTTCTGCTGTAAGCTAACGGTTTCTATCTGACGACTGCTCGAGGGCCTCAACGTGGCATAGGGCCTTACTTGGAACATTTTAGGATTTGTGGCTTACGACATTGGCAAATTTTATCAAATTATAAAAAATTCAAATAAGAAATAGATAATTTAAACGTTATCTTTAAAGGAGAACTGTTGAGACCTCAGTCTCTGTTTTTGAGACTCCTTGGAGAGTCAGTAAAGAACAGTAATAGGACGCTGTTATCCTTTGGGTTAAGCAAGTCAGTGGAAGAGATTACGGACCTGAATCTCGAGGAGGAAGTCAGGTGATTAGTAAATAGAACACAAGTAGACACTCATTATTATGGAAAACAAATAAAATATAAAATTATTGGGGTAGAAACAGCTTTTGGAACTCTTATGGATTGTCACAAAACATTTTTTTTTTTTCATAATAAAGGAAATATAATTTGATGCTGTAAACGTTTTTTTTTTTTTTTTAAAGACTTTGCGAGCAGCCAAAAAAAAAAAAAGAGCCTAGGACCTCATGTGGTCTGTTGCCTACCACCTCCCCCCCCCAAGTCTGACACCCCCTGCTCTTAGTATTCATTTGTTAATTAGTTTTATGCCTTCAAAGTGATATATCATTCTATCCGGTTTATTCATTTCTGAAACGAAATACTGGGTGCTTAGTAAATATTATGGTGACCGGTAAGTAATGTCTGCTTTTTTGCTCTTTCCAGCATGGTAACCATACGTTGAAGTAGTCTTTGTCCCCTCCTTAAGTAGTCTTTGCCCCCACCCCCGGGAAATATTCTGCCGGCGCCCATTTGTCCCTCCCCACGAATTTCCGATCACGTTATGCTTACGACAGTCCACTTTTTCTGTTTTTCAAAATGTACTAAGGAAAATTTAACTTTGGAGTTATTGAGCTCTAAATTAGCAGTCACCATAGACGCTGCGTCGGCAGGGAGCACAAAATGTGCATGTGCTCCCTCGGGGCCCTTTTCAGAGACTCTTAATTTTTTTTATGAGAAACTTTTCTTTACTACTCTTGAATTTGATATGCACCCCTGTTAAATTTTTGATCAAACTATGCTTATAATGGTCACTTCTAACAATTTTCTTTTTAAGAAAAATGCTTTATAAAACTTCCATTAACAGTCACAGACGTAGTGTCCTTCGTTCACAAGAGAGAGCATGTACCCCCTACTTAGTTTTAAAATCCTTTGATTAAAAATATTTTTCTGAAACTTCCCTATTCTACTCTTAAATTTAATATGACCCCCCCCCTGAATTTTCGATTATGATACGCTCATAACATTTTGGTATTTCTTCAAGGATAGCAGAATTGCCAGTGTCCGTTGTCCTATAAATTCGAAAGCATTTTCCATAGCTTTTAGTCCATCTGCATGGGAAAGTTCACTGTCACCATATGTATATTCACTTTCCATCGACAATCATTCCGTCCTTATCCAGTCACATATATCCCTTTCATTGATTAGCTCAAAGGCACTCTCTCAAAATTATTCAATATAAATGTGAAATAATAATGATTTTTATTATTAACAAGCGTACTTCTGCTTCAATTTTACATTTCTAGCCAAAAATTAATTTAAACAATTTTTAGATGTTTGAACAAAACACATAGCTGAAACAAAAATATTTCTAATGAAATGTATAACTGAATATATACACGCACACACAAAACAACAACAAAAAAAAAAATGAAAAAATAAAAAAACCGATACCTTTCTTACTGCTAAAAGGTAAAGAGAACATAAAATATTCAGCCTTCAGCTGAAATTAGTTTCCCCTCCGCTAAAGAGGTTTTTTGACAGAACCTTTTAATTTGTATTGGCAGCCATGTACAGGATGTATTTGCATGTAAATCAAACGGGGAGAAACCAACCGTTCTTCCAGTGGTGTCAAGTATTTTAAACAATCCGGTATTTCGGGGAATTCGAAGCCATTGCTTATAGCTAATTCTGGTATTGTCAATTTAATCAAACAATCGTAACATGTTTTGCAAAATTTGCCAATATCATCGATATCTTTGTAAAAGACTAGTTTTATAAAGTCCGTTGTCGCTCCTTTGGACAGTAAAGTTGTTTTGGAATGGGTTCTTATTGACTTTTTGAACCACAGTCGATCACAACAATAGCATTGGTGGATTGGACCATCAGCAACAGCTTCGAAAAATTTCTCAGCTAATTTACGAAATTCTAGTTCTTCACACCTTACATTTAGATCAGTATCTGTTCTTGGTCTTTTCGATGGTATATCTAGACAGAGTCGTAAACGTTTTCTGTCTTGTCTTCTGGATTTGGATTCCGCTTCTTGAGCACGAAAATCTGGATCTTCCCTTTTTCTTTGCATAAATAGACTGTTAGTTTCACGATGACTTTCTTCCGGATCAGACAACTGGCGAGGACGGCCAGCGCGGCCTTGAAAAACAGTCCCGGGTATATTCTTCTGATATTTAACGATGTAATACTGAACAGTAGAGCGTGAAATACCAAGCCTACAAGCTATTTCACACTGATCCCGCAAAAATGAAAATTTTAGAAATGCCACGACAGAACACCACCACTTGCTCCGAGGAGGGACAAAAGTTTGAACGCGACTCTGGAAACAAATCCAAGTTCTGAAAAATGAAATCGGAACCTCGGGAACTTGACAGCCAGTCGCAGACGCTCTGACAAAATCTTACAGTTTCCCCTTTTGTTTCATCTGACGTTACTTTGAAATTTTTCAAGTATCCATTATTCCAATCATGTGTCGGATCTTGGTGTGTTTCAAATTTCCGTGAGATCTGTAAGATTTTATTTACTATCAATTATCATCCACGACTTTTTTCGTCTGCCGAAAACTATTACCCTCTTTAGCGGAGGGTAAAAAAAAAAAAAAAAAAAAAAAAAAAAAAAAAAAAAACCCAGATTTTTCTACATTTTTTTTTTTTTTTTTTTTTTTGCGCGAAAATCTTCTCCAGCTGCAGAATGCCATGGTCATTCCAAGGTAGTTGAAATCATCTTTTGACAACATATCAAATGTTCTCTAAAGGATTAACTGCAATAAAATATAAAATAAAATCAAGCACTTAGATTATACTCATACCTTTTGTACATCATAATTATCATAAAAACACTTTACTTCTTACAATTGAACTTTAGCTTACAATTTGATGTCCCCCCCCCAATGAAATAAAATCCTGGTTACGCTACCAAGGGCGGATTAAAGGTGGGGGCGGAGGGGACGACCGCCCCCCCCCGAGAAAAAAGAAATTAATGTAAAAGATATTTTACTTCCATAAAATGGATATATATGTCAATCTTCTAACTAACCGCCCCACCCCCCGAAAACTTGCATTAATCCGCCACTGTACGCTACTGGGAGGGGGAGCACTGCTCACAAATGCACCCCATGAGGATTCATTATTCAGAAGCTCCAAGATATTTACTCTACACAGACTTACAGGATACGACAACAAAGCATTTAGGCTTCACGCCAAATGTTAGCTTTATGACATGATTCACAATTTACATGAATAAAAATTTACATGGTCGGGATAGGTAAATCTAAAACTAACAGGTTAGAAGTGTATTAAAGCATGTAAAGAATATAAAATGAAATCTTACTTGTATTTATAGGCAGGCTTAATATTCGATCTTGGGCGACGAGAGACAGCTCGATTGACAGCCATTATTACTTCCTTGTACGTAGTATAAGGAAGTAATGTGATCCCTAAAAATTTTGGGGGCCAAATTTCGGCAAAAAAACCGATTTTGACTACCTCTAAATTTAATTTTAAGAATTTTTTCGATGCATCTCATCGTAGGCTAGCATGCACGATCAAATAAACGCGTCTGCAACTCATTTTGACCAGCGGCGAGTCTATTGTGGTCAGTTTTTCCATGCCGTCTGTACGTACGTGCGTATGTATGTATGTAACTCGCATACGTCAAAAACTATTGGTCGTAGAATGTTGAGATTTGATATTTAGGATTGTTCTATGATCTAGTTGTGCACCTCCCCTTTTGGTCGCAATCGAATGTATAGTTTATGTACAGGACCGCCCAAAAGATTCGAAATACATTACGCTCTATGGGCCGAAATTCATCAAAGCGTTTTTTAGAGGTATTGGGCTATTTCAAATGACTCAGAAGTGATATATGCTGTAAAGAGTTAGAAAATGAATTTCTCCATTAAAAAAAGTTTCTTTATCATTTACAGTTCTGCTACAGGAACACTCAAAAGATTTCCAATACATTACGGTCAATGGCAGTTTTAGGGGCAGTCATCCATTTCAAGCACAATACCGTCCTACCACTTAAGTTAAGTAATGGTCCGACCACGGTCACGTGCCTCCCTCAAGAAGAATGCCAAAAGTCGCCAAGCTTGGCGACTTTTGGTGTACGTGTGTGCATATTTAACTCTCAAATCTCAAAAATTATGAAATTTCATATATAAGATTGTTGTGACATCTAGTTGTGCATCTCGATTTTTGGTTCCAATCTACTGGAGAATTTATTTACAGGACCACCGAAAAGAATTTCTGTACTTTGATGTCTATGGACATCTTCAGTATAATACAATTGTAGACAGTCATTGTTTGGTACATGCCCAAAATCTCGCCGTCTGTCCTCGATCTTGGCGAGTTTTGCCGAAAGGTCGCCCAAATTTCGCGATAGTCAGTCATTTGGTCCATGCCCAAAGTATCGCCATTTGTCATCGTTCTTGTAGAGTTTTGGCGAAATATCGCCAAATTTGGCGATAATCTGTCTTTGTTGGTCCATGCTTAAAATCTCGCCAAATGTCGTCAACATTGACGAGTTTCGCCGAAATATCGCCAAATTTGGCTCCAAAAATTATTTCGTATTTTGTATAACTCTAAAACTTTAATCCGTAGAATTTTAAACTTTTGTATTTAGAACTATATTATAATACCAACTGTTTTCAATATCTTTTTTGACAGCAATCGACTGGGAATTTATTTACAGGGTGAGCCAAATGACTTTAAATACATTAAGGTGTATGGATGCATTCAATTCATTGAAAGTCCTTGGTCAATGACTACTTTGGCTATCCCCAAAATCTCGCAAACTATCTCAAGTTTGTCGGCTTTTGGTGAAATATCGCCAAATAAAGTGTCAGAAGGAAATCTTTCAAATTGAACTCAGCTTGGCAATATCGAATTATTTGGCTAGAAATCGCTAAACCTTACTATTATTGATATTTTATCTCTTTCAAACAAATAAGTTTAGAGGAAGTGCGTAGAAAACATTTTTGATTTAATAGACGTGCAAGGAAGTCATGTGTTGGACACATCAGATTTTTGTTTGTTGTTTTTCTTCTTACGGGAAAAGGGAGAAGGCGCTCGCGATTATATATCTGACCAATCAGAGAAGACGAAAACGCTCCCAAAATGATGAAATCTTTTCAAATTGGTAAGGTCGTACCAGTGCTCTTTTTCTTTACTTTTGGAGAAGAAATCGAAAGCTGGTTTTTAGTAGATCGCTCTGCATGCGGAGCGTTTTGCAGTGAAAAATGATAGAAATTGTTTTCTTTCTTTTTTGGAGCACTTAAATCGCTCAACGTAATTTAGAGAGTAAGCAATAACGATTTGATTGGGAATTTTGAAAATTTGTTACTAGCGCTGTAATCAACCGATTTAGTGTATTGTGTTTCGTTAAGGAATGGCTAAGGGCTATCTGCGTAGGAGTGGGAGGGGGCTTGCGTAAGTGGAATTTCACCAACCGACGAAAATCCGTTAATGCGTAAGAACCGAAAACGGGTTAACGGATTTACATGGAACAAAATTCAAACTTTGATTTTTTTTAGTGCTTGGAAAATGAATTTTTGACTATCAACCCTTAAAAGAATAAGTTTCTGGTTCTCCGCGTTCGTCCCATACCGTTATGTTATGTAAAATGAATATTTATATTTTTAACTTACCTACAAGTTTGAATGATTTCAATTTGTCTGCTCTGTTGTCCACCCGTCCAGTGTTCTAGTCGTAAACATTCCCCGATATGTGCGATTTTTTTTTTATATGTACAGTACCATGTATCCTATTGAAAATAGTGTAAGTAGCATTTACAGTTCTTTTACAGGAGAAAAAAAAATCAAATACATCGCACTCCATGGGCAGTCATTTTTGAAAATCGTATTTTAGAGATTCGGTTTTTTGAAAGAAAATAATGTTGGCATACTTAATATTAAGGCTCTCAAAGTAATGCTCTCCATTGAAAATAGGGTCTGTATGATTAAGAGTTCTTCTACAGGAACACTCAAAAATATTCCAGTGCATTGCAATCTGTGGCATTTGAGAAACACTAATACATTTCTAGCGCGAAATAATGAGTATAAAATTTTTAGATTCTTCCGTTAAACGATGGAATTTTTTTAACCTCTTTTACAGGCTCTCATAAAATTGTATTTATAGTGATAATGCAACATTATCTTATCTCCGAAATCTCGCCAGATTTAAGGAAAATACATTGCCAAATTTAGCGCAAAAATATTCATGTGTTGGAAAGTGTTTTATAATCAATGCGTTTGGCATGATTTATCTTTCTTGTTTAATTTTAAAGTAATGTTCACTTTTTATTACTACTGAATGTGTATAATTTCGATTACAAAATTTAAAAGTGCAGTATATACATGTTTGTGTTGATGTTCCAAAGTTATAAAAGTTTTAATCTTAACTTTTATATTAATGTGTCTATATTAATCGTAATTTTTATATTGATGTGATTCATTAAATTATAAGTATTGTTTCATCCGATTAAGCTCATATTTTGTGCTTTATCAAATAACGTATTATACGAATCAATTTTAACCATAGACAAAACAAAGATGTTTAATAATGAACATTTAAAAAATTAAGGAAGTATTACTTAAACTTTGTAAATTCTATTTCTGAAAACACAAAATTTCTCGTTGTGATTAAAAGATGGCGGAATTTGAACTAGCTTTCGTTAAACTAGCCAGGGCTTAATTTGGGCCGGAGCTCAGCTCCGGTACTTCTTTTTTTGAGTGAATTTTTACGCCCAGTGCTTCATTCAGCTGAAATCCCAGTGCCAGTTTTCAAAGAATAACCTTCTTTGGAAGTACAGGAATGTGAGTCTGGTTAGGATAGAAGTGACCCCAATGACGAAGATTTTGAAATTGAAGATGATCCCGTTCGTAAGGGATTTGATCAGCATGAGTTAAATGATTTGGCACGAGATTTGGGGCTATCCAAAAAAGCTTCAGAACTGTTAGCATCAAGACGGCACGAAAAAAAAAAATTCTTGAAAAGGAGCTAAATCACCCTACTTTCGATCACGAGAAAGTGCATTTCTGCAATGCTTTCGAAGTGATGATGGGTTTGTATATTGCTACAACAAACATGATTTAATAGAAGAATTTCAGCCTATAACGCAAATGAATGGCGATTGTTAATCGATAGCTCAAAGCGGAGCTTAAAGTGTGTACTCCTCCACAATGGAAATTTATTTGGTGCATTCCCAATAGGCCATTCAGTATGTTTGCGTGAGGAATATGAAGACATAAGGTGAGTCGTTCATTTGTTGCAATATCACATGCACCAATGGATCATCTGTGTTTATCTTAAAATGGTCTGTTTCCTCCTTAGCCAGCTACGTGGATATACCAAGTATCCCTGTTTTTTGTGCAGGTGGGACAGTAGAGCTCGTGAGAAGCATTGGGTGCAGTCGAAATGGCCGCAAAGATATGACCTGAAACCTGGTGATCCAAACATTCTTCATCAGCCTCTTGTCGACAGAAAGAACATAATATTTCCACCTCTGCATATAAAACTGGGTCTCATGAAGCAATTTGTTAAAGCTTTGTCAATTGAAGGAGACTGTTTCAAGTATCTCATTTCGGCATTTCCTAACCTATCATTTGAAAAGATAAAAGCCGGTGTGTTTGATGGTCCACAGATTCGCCAGCTTCTTAAAGATGAACATTTCATCAGAACTTTAACTCTTTAGATCCCAGCCCCGTGAAAATCTCTTAGCCTTTCTTTCCCAAGGAAACGACCGAAAAATGCCTTCCCCCATCGGAAGAAAGCGGTTCCTTTATCACTGAGTTTTGACAGTTCAGAACCTCCCTTTCTTGATCAGCAGTTAGGGCGAAAGACCTCATATTGTGCTAATCCGTAGTGATCTATTGTAAGTGCTTCCGACAAGGTATTTACACACTGAATAGTTACTTTCAGTGTGCTAGCTACTTCAACACCTGTACAAAGGTACCATGATGATTGATTAGAGGTCGGATACGCGGATTACCCGTTTCCCCTCTTAACCTAATCAATAACTCCCGAGTCGGGAGGGAAAGCACTGGTTCCAATACGGCTGGGCCGTTTCGGGGACACATATGGGCGATCCGACTCGGCCGATACGGTCCCTAAAGAGTTAAAAGAATGTTTGGTTGGCATTCAGAAACATTGTCAAAGACTTTCTTGGAAATACATGAGCACAGAATTACACCGAAATTGTCCAGTAGCTCTTGGAGAGCTTGCTGCAGCATGAGCATCAAGTTGCATTTTTTACTTAGCCATCTTCCTGGCTTCCCGAAAAATCTTCGTGCAGTCAGTAATGAGCAGGGTGAGCGATTTCACCAAGATTTGAAGATCGTCGCATCACGCTATCAAGGAAGATGAGATGTACATATGATGGCTGACTATTGTTGGAGCAGAAAGCGAGAATGTCGACAGATTAAACATTCCAGAAAAGCTACAAACAAAAATTTTTGCCTTAATATGCATGTTTACCACTTGGTTAATAAATTTTTCTATTTGTATAAATACAATTTAACTTGTAGTAACTATATGTTTGGTAACATTTCCCTTTATTTTTCTTTTTATGCACATTTTGGGGGTACCCTGTATCTTAAAAAGTTGGCGTGACAGACGAAAACTACTGTTACTTTTGGATTCATGGGCCAAAAGTGATTCAAAAACAAGTCACAGTTTTAAGACAACAAAATTGCTGTTCCCCAGTGAACCGTTTTGTGAAATATTTATTTGTGTGATTATGGCAACGCTACGCGCTAGAGCGATCTGTCAAGGATGGCGGATGCCTTGGTAGGAGGACTTTCTAAGGGTAAAATAAAATAATAAAAAACTTTGTAAAATAACACCATAAAGATTACTTGATTACTTTCTAAGGGGTTCTAACGCGTATTCACATTACATCTGGAGAAAACCTACCAAAACTCCCGTTAGATCGACGGCCGCGCGATGGGACCCGAACCCGGGACCTTCACACTTCGGCCGTCTACCAGTTTCAATGATATAACAACTGTGCCATATGAAATAATAAAAATATGTCAAATACTATTACACGGGAAAATATTTGAATTATTATTTTAATTGAATGTTCTACCTACCCCGTACTGAAAGGGTAGCTCGGACTTACAGTACGCCGCTGTAAATGAGCATAAGCTAGAGAATATTAGGGCTCCGGTACTTCTTTTGCTAGAAATTAAGCCCTGAAGCTAGCCCATAGTTTCAGCTGAATATTTTCTTGTAAAACAATGTAAAATAAGAAAAAGTTTCGCGAACTACATAGAATCTTTAAATTGTTTATTACTGAAATTCATTGTATCTCCTCGTAATTTAAGATAACGCAGAATCCAGCAGCTAAGCCTTTCTCGACCTACGGCCTAAAGATGGCGGGAAAACGTTCGAATTAGACAAAACGATAGCGCGGGAGTATTCGCGGTGTCACATGATCGAATACGTTCGACTTCGTTTGAATAAGAAACTTTGCTCTCATTCCCAGTTTTCAACGCTAGCGAGGGAAAACGTTCGGATTTTGTTTCCTGTGACTTTCGCCCTAAAATTTAACTTTAGCAAAAAACAGAAATCACGGCACAGTAAAATTTTCCTATGGCAAATTTAAAGGAATCAAATATCAAATTCACTTAACAGAAAAGTAGATTGAAGTGAAACATATATTAATTATTGAAAAAACACTCAAAATACTGGTGTTAAACGATAAAGTAATTAAAAAACTTTGTAAAAAACACACATAAGAAGTAAAAGGAAAGTCCTTTTACTTCTTATGTGTGTTTTTTACAAAGTTTTTTAATTACTATATATTAATTATATTGTACTGAATGATTTTCTTTCGACATTTTATTCCTTACACGTGATTTTTTTACTTAAATATTCCTAAAAGTGAAGTACGATGTGACAATATTTACTGTGAATGTTATTTCCATAGTTCCTTTCTATTCATATCATTGAAATAATAAACTTATATTTTGAGTTTATGTATAAAAGATTTTTTTTTTCTTTTCCTTTCAGGATTTCTGTTGACTCCTCCTCCGGAATCCCCTAACAGTACTGTATATCATGCCCACACAGTGTCAAGATTTCACACTTTAGTTCTTATATAAAGATCGACAAACTTGTTTGTCTGTGAAAAACTTTCCGCAAAAAACGATTTTGTTCCTTAAAATTTCAAATTTAAAAATAAGACTGCAGTGGAAAATATCCTTTCACTGGGTGATTGAAAGCCTTATATCATATGCATAAAAAGGTAAATATGCATAAACATAAAAAGATTCATTCGTGAACCATGCTTAACGAAAACCATCTTAACACACTCAAATTAAGAAACACATACCTCTAACGGATTGAGTATAAAGAAATGTCCTCAACCTTCTTTTCAATAGAGCATTCCGCAGTTATGAACAAGAGTAAAAAAGCATATAAGAGTGAAGTGTGTCAAAAAGCATTTTCATACATATCACATCTTAAAAGTCACGCTTTTCTGGATACAAGTGAAAAACCAGTGTGTGAAATATGCAAAGCAGCATTTTCACGGAAGTTAAATTTAAAAACGCATGCTCGTACGCACACTGGGGAAAAACCATATGAATGTGAAGTGTGTCAAAAAGCGTTTTCACAGATACGATATTTAAAAGTCCATGGTCGTATCCACACAAATGAAAAACCATATGTGTGCGAAGTATGTCAAAAAGCATTTTCACACATGGCAACTCTTAAAAGTCACGCTCGTATTCACACAATGGAAAAGCCATTTGTGTGCGAAGTATGTCAAAAAGAATTTTCACAGTTGGGAAATTTAAAAAAGCATTATCGAATACACACGAGGGAAAAACCATTTGTGTGTGAAATATGCAAAGCAGCATTTTCACGGAAGTCACATTTAAAAAGGCATGCTCTTATACACACTGGGGAAAAACCGTATGCATGTGAAGTGTGTCAAAAAGCATTTTCAGAGATAGCACTTTTAAAAGTCCATGGTCGTATCCACATAAATGAAAAACCATATGTGTGCGAAGTATGTCAAAAAGCATTTTCACACATGGCAACTCTTAAAAATCACGCTCGTATTCACACAATGGAAAAGCCATTTGTGTGCGAAGTATGTCAAAAAGAATTTTCACAGTTGGGACATTTAAAAAAGCATTATCGAATACACACGAGGGAAAAACCATATGTGTGCGAAGTATGTCAAAAAGCATTTTCAGACAAGACAAGCCTTAAACATCATGCTGGTATGCACGCAAGTCAAAAACCATTTGTGTGCGAAGTATGTCAAAAAGAATTTTCACTGTTGGGAAATTTAAAGCAGCATTATCGCATCCACACGAGGGAAAAACCATATGTGTGCGAAGTATGTCAAAAAGCATTTTCACACATGGCAACTCTTAAAAAGCACGCTCGTATTCACACAATGGAAAAGCCATTTGTGTGCGAAGTATGTCAAAAAGAATTTTCACAGTTGGGAAATTTAAAAAAGCATTATCGAATACACACGAGGGAAAAACCATATGTGTGCGAAGTATGTCAAAAAGCATTTTCAGACAAGACAAGCCTTAAACATCATGCTGGTATGCACACAAGTCAAAAACCATTTGTGTGCGAAGTATGTCAAAAAGAATTTTCACTGTTGGGAAATTTAAAGCAGCATTATCGCATCCACACGAGGGAAAAACCATATGTGTGCGAAGTATGTCAAAAAGCATTTTCACACATGGTAACTCTTAAAAATCACGCTCGTATTCACACAATGGAAAAGCCATTTGTGTGCGAAGTATGTCAAAAAGAATTTTCACAGTTGGGACATTTAAAAAAGCATTATCGAATACACACGAGGGAAAAACCATATGTGTGCGAAGTATGTCAAAAAGCATTTTCAGACAAGACAAGCCTTAAACATCATGCTGGTATGCACGCAAGTCAAAAACCATTTGTGTGCGAAGTATGTCAAAAAGAATTTTCACTGTTGGGAAATTTAAAGCAGCATTATCGCATCCACACCAGGGAAAAACCATATGTGTGCGAAGTATGTCAAACAGCATTTTTACACAAGACGGGTCTTAAAAGTCATGCTCGTATTCACACAAGGGAAAAACCATTTGTGTGTGAAATATGCAAAGCAGCATTTTCACGGAAGTCACATTTAAAAAGGCATGCTCTTACACACACTGGGGAAAAACCATATGAATGTGAAGTGTGTCAAAAAGCGTTTTCACAGATAAAATATTTAAAAGTCCATGGTCCACACAAATGAAAAACCATTTGTGTGCAAAGTATGTCAAAAAGCATTTTCACTATTGGGAAATTTAAAAATGCATTATCGCATCCACACGAGGGAGAAACCATATGTTTGCGAAGTATGCAAAAAAACATTTTCATGGAAGTCAAATTTAAAAAGGCATGCTCTTATACACACTGGGGAAAAACCGTATGCATGTGAAGTGTGTCAAAAAGCATTTTCAGAGATAGCACTTTTAAAATCCCATGGTCGTATCCACACAGGCGAAAAGCCATTTGTGTGCGAAGTATGTCACAAAACATTTTCACTCAAGAAAAATCTTAAAAATCATGCTCGTACTCACACAAAGGAAAAACCATATGTGTGCGAAGTATGTCAAAAAGCATTTTCCCAGAAAGCAACTTTAAAAGCCCATGTTCGTATCCACACAAATGAAAGACCATTTGTGTGCGAGGTATGTCAGAAAGTATTTTCTCAGGTAGCAACTTTAAAAGCCCATGTTCGCATCCACACAATTGAAAAACCATTTGTGTGCGAGGTATGCCAGAAAGCATTTTCACAGATAGCAAATTTAAAAGCCCATGGTCGTATCCACACAAAGTGAAAAACCATATGTGTGCGAGGTATGCGGAAAAGTATTTTCACCAAAAAAATAAATAAATAAATAAAACGATATGTTGCTATCCAAACTGACGAAAAACCATGTGATAAACCATATGTATGTGAAGTGTGCCAAAAAGCCCGTATCCACGCAGCGGAAAAACCATTTGTTTGCAAAGTATGCATAAAAGCATTTTCACAGAAAAGAGATTTAAAAATACATGCTCCTATCGACATTGTCGAAAAACCATATGTATGTGGAACTGTATGCATGCGTCAAAAAGTATTTGCACAATTTTCGGAATCAAAAAGTCATGCTTGTTGTGCACAAAAGTGAAAAACCATACAATTACGGAGTGCTTCAAGAAGCACGTTCGCTGATGTCAGATTGAAAAATGCATATTCAGTTTCACTCAATGGAAAGGCCATTTGTGTGCAAAGGATGTCAGAAAGCATTTTCGCACGCGACAAGTCTTAAAAATAATGCTCCTATTCAGGCTCCTAATGCTCCATTACAAGGGGAAAACCATTTGTGTGCGAGATATGCAAAGAAGTGTTTTCACGGAATTCGCGTTTAAAATCGCATCCTCGTATCCACACTGGGGAAAAACCATATCAATGTGAACTGTGCTTAATAGCATTTACACGGAAGTCAAATCTTAAGTAACATTCTTGTCAGCACTCAAGTGAATAACCATTTGTGTGGGAGGTGCGTCAAAAACCATTTTCAGATATATGTATTTTAAAATCGCATTCTATTATCCACAGTAAAGAAAAATCGGATCAGTGTAAAGTACGTAAGAAAGACAAAAAAAAGTCATACATGAGAAATTCGATTTCATGTTTTGTACACATAAAGGAAAAACCATTTGCGTGATCAGTGTGTGAAAAAAATATATATATAGCAAAATACCAAGTGCATGCTCATATTCACACCGACAAAAAACAATGTCTATCTCAATTCTGTGAGCATTTTCACTGATGTCAAGTTTTTAAAAATGTTTCCTTGAGCACACAGGTGAAAAAAACCATCTCTGTACGAGATATGCCAGTATTCAATTTCAGATGGTAACAGACTCATTCCTTTGGTAACAGACCACGCTTCAGAGTTACCAAATTAAAAAATGCAAGCTTGTATGAACACAAATGGAATGTCAGTTGTGTGCAAGGTATGACAGAAAGTATTTTCATACAGGTCAAATTAATATATGCATGCCAAACTATCCACTGTAGGCGAAAATATGTATGTAGCATTTCAAAAAAACATTTTCAAAAATGCCGATTTAAAAGTGCATGAACGTACGTATACTGAGACTATTTGTAAACATCAAAGAGGATTTTCAAACACATCAAGTCTTAAGAATCGTGCTCGTCAGCACACAAATGGAAAACCGTCTGTGTGTGACCAGACCGAAAATCATTTAACAGATATCAATATTTAAAATTGCATGCTAGTTATCAGAAAAGTGAAAAACAATTTGTGTGCAACAAATGCCATAGAGTATGAACACAATGCCATACAGATAAAAAGTTTAAAAACAGTTGCTCGTATCCACACTAGAGGAAAACCATATGTATGTGAAGTGTGTGGGAAAGTCATTCACATAAATGACAAATTAAAAATGCATACCCGTAGCCACACTGATTGAAAGCAATAGTGACTGCAATCATTTAGGACACTGCGACTTTTAAAAAGACATACACCTGTCCATACAGATGAATTTATGTGTGTTATGCATCAAAAGATTTTTACAAGCATTCTACCCCTGGAACGTCATGAACCTATGCACAGTGATGGCACTTGTTTCGTAATTGAAATATCGGGGTATATTGTCTCCCTCCACCAAACAAAAAAAGACCTCCGAATGATATTCTTGCTCAAACCCTGTGTCAGATCCAGTGGTTCTATGTTCAAATTAAAACTCTTGTTTCACGGCACAAACATTTATTTATTTACAAGTTACTATATACACCAAATCAAATATTTCTCGTTTATCAATAGTATCAAATAATATCAATATCGTATCAAAATTCAATTCGAGGAAACGACGCAGTCATGCGTCCGCTCTCCTGCTTATCTCAAATTCGACTGCTCTAGTAGGTGGTCGCCACACGGCGAACCGAAACTTTTCATGCTCGCGACATCCTCCCACCTTTTGATTTTCAGTGGGAGGGAAAATCAAAACATTCCAAAACTACATAGAATACAATTATATGAAAATGATAAACAATTTTACGAACTTACATCTCTGGAATATTGTAAAAATAAAATCAGAAAAAATAGCTTACCTAAATTTCTAACAGAATATACTAAACATAAGATACAGCATCAAATTTTACAAAAGGAGTTTCTGAAAAGATAAAAGAAAAGATTAATACAATGATAAACATTTATGGATATTTCAAAGGTTTTTTGACTTTCCGGCCAAATTTAGTCTTATAGTCATTTTTTAATGGAATGTCAACCCTTTTGTTTATCAGTTCTGGAGAAAGGTTGTCACTGTTAATCTCTAGTGGGTAAACACGTTTCACTGGCCTTGTGAGTTCACCTAATGATGTTTTTAATCTGACGACTCTTATTTCACCGTCTGTTCCTGGGTAAACTTGTATCACTCGACCCATCGGCCAGTCAATCCTTTTTTTTTGTTGTCGCTGCCTATAAGAACCAAATCGTTTATACGCATGGTTTTAGGTGACCTCTTTCGCAATCTCTGTATCAACAGAGACAAATATTCATCTCTAAATCTTCGTCGAAAATGTTCTCTTAACATTTATTTACCAAATGTTATTTGTGTCTCTTAGTTAGACTTAGGTTGTCTATCTGATCGAGATCTGGAACTCCGATTTCAGATACATCTTGAAGAAACATTGATGGTGTCAGAGGCGCGAGGTCATTGGGATCTTCTGACAAATACGTCAAAGGTCTTGCATTTATTATGGACTCTACGTCGCACAAAATTGTTAACATTTCCTCATACGATACCGAAGATTTTCCCAAGATGTTTCTTAAAAGCTTTTTTACCATCTGTACTAATCTCTCCCACCAACCGCCCCACCATGCGGCAGTTGGAGGATTGAATTTCCATTGGATTTTCAGTGAAGTGTCGATTTCAATTTTTTTCCAATCTATGGACTTAATGAGGTTTTCCGCACCAACAAAATTGGTTCCGTTGTCAGTGTAAATTATCTTCGGTCGCCCTCTTCGAGCCACGAATCTACGAAGTCCCATAAGAAATACATCAGTCGACAAGCCCTCTAAAAGTTCAAGATGAACTGCGCGATATACAGCGCAAGTGAATAACAAAATCCACACCTTCTTATTTTTCTTTAGGTAGAGTGGGCCTGCGACATCAATTCCGGTAATTTCGAACACTAAGGCTTCCCGTATTCTATCTTCGGGAAGCGGAGCAGGGGCTGTTTCTGCATTTTTTGCGTTGTATCTTTTGCAGCGAACACATCCATTTATAACTCTGCTCACAGTCTTCCTACCTTTTAAAATCCAGAATTTTTTTCTTAAACTGGAAAGAACAAATTGAACACCAGCATGGCATGATCGTCGGTGGTAATCTAAAATCAACCGTTGTACCAATTCATGATTTGATGGTAGCAATATGGGACATCGAAAGTCTTCTTCATCTTCTCTTTTAATGATTTTGGTTTTCAATCTTATCAAACCGTCTTTGTCGACAAAGGTGCAAAGTCCTTTAAGAGCGATATCATTTTCAAACGTTTCCTTTTGGATAAGTCGCCACAATTTCTTCTCAGCGGATTCAATTTCTGGTATCGTGAGTTCTCCTGTTAATTTAGATTCTGGCTTCTTACAATTTGTTACAAACCGCATAATCCAGGCTGTCATTCGCACTATTTGCATGTAGTTGGAAAAGTATTTTAAAAACCAGCTTTTTTCTTGAGTACTAATGGTGGCTGCAAGAAGAACATGTTTTCTTCTTTCTATTGAGACCTCTTCTTCATTTGGTTGTACTTGCGTTTCAGGCCAATCATCTATATCCTTTTTCAACCATTGTGGTCCCAGACACCAGTTGGATCGCAGTAGAGTCTTAATAGAGCAACCACGGGATGGCAGGTCTGCTGCGTTGAGAGAACTTGGTATATGTTTCCACTCTTCTTTGTTCGTCAGCCCCCTTATTTCTTTGACTCGATTATCGACGAAAATTCCCCAGTTATCCTCCTTCTTTATCCAGGTGAGTGCGGTCGAAGAATCGGTCCAGTAATAGCAGGTAACATTTGCTAGGTTTAGTGCATGTAATACTGTAGACGCGAGACGTGCACCTATACAGCAAGCCATTAGCTCCATTCTGGGGATAGTAACTTTTCGCAACGGAGCAACACGGCTTTTAGCCTGAATCAATTGTATTTTCACGTCATCTTCAAGAACAGTTCGAAGGTACACCACACAGCTGTAAGCGTGCTTACTTCCATCACAGAATGTATGCAAACTGAGTTCTTTCGAGTCTGTGATGTTAAGATATCTAGGTATTTTTATTTCCGATAATAAGGGTAAGTCTTTTGCCCACGATTTAAATTCTGCTTGAAATTCACTGGGTAAGGGAGTGTCCCAGCCTACTTTTAAATTCCAAGACTTTTGGATAATCAGTTTAGGAATCAAAGTAGCAGGGCATAAAATTCCTACTGTATCAAATATTCCATGTACCACTGAAAGTATGTTTCTGCGAGAAACCTCTAAAGAATCGAAATTTATATCTTTGATGTTGCAAAACAAAACATCTTCGTGTTTGTCCCATAGCAGACCAAGGACAGGAATAGGTTCAAAATCTTCTTCAGATTTTAATGTGGCAAACTCCCACCCTCTTAAGTCGAAACATCTCAACTTCAATATCTCGATGGATTCACCAATAAACTGTTGGAGTTTTTCTTCATTAGGGACTGATGTTATACAGTTATCTACGTAAAATGCGTTCTTCAACATAGCACTAGTTTCAGGAAACTGAGACGAATATAATTCAATATGGTGATCTAAAACGGCTGCGAGCAAAAATGGAGAACAATTAAGACCAAAAACTAACCTCCTGTGTCTAAATATTCGAAATTCACGCTCTTCAGCAGTCTTCCACCACAAGAAACGTAAAAATTTACGATCTTCTTCCGCAATTGAAATCTGTAGAAAGGCCTTTTTTATATCCGATATCACCCCTATTCTATCTTTTCGGAAGCGCATTAATATAGGCGGTATTTGTTCAAGTAGATTTGGCCCTTTCTCTAAACAATCGTTCAAAGAAGGACTACCTTTTCCTTTACACGATGCATCAAATACGGGTCGGACTTTTGTTGTGGACTGCTCTTTATAAACACCTCTGTGGGGTAAATAATGAGAGGGGTTTTCTATTCCCTCAACGGGGACATCTTCGATAATATTTTCACTGAGCCATTCCAAAAATACAGCTTCATATTCTGCATATTTACCGTTCCTAATTAATTTGTCTGTATTATATTTACATATTTTTTCCGCGATATCTCTGTTTGTTTTCAATTCGTTCCGACCCTCAACCCATGGCAACTTAATTTCGTAACGACCCTCCTCATTTACACAAACGGTTTCTTTGAAATGATTTAACGCAATTTGGTCTTTCTCCTCTTTACTGCTAACTTCTATCGGGTCTCGAATGCCTAATGTATCTAACTTCCAGAGCTCTTCAACACTGGAGGAATTTATAAACATAGTTGTGGCGCAATGAGCATATGAGTTGTCCGTTTTATTTTCCTGGGAACGTCCCATCAGGACCCAGCCTAATTTACTCTCTGCAGCCACTAAATCATCACTCAAGCGCTGTACTTTGCCAGATAGAAAATAAAAATAAAAATCAGCACCAATCAACAAAGAAATATTTCTATCACTTTCTGAAATCTGGCATAGGTCTGCCAACATTAAACCTCTTGTTTTTAATTCATCATAAATTGCAGTGTCAGGAGGATCCAAAATTGCCTGTGTTATATTATCAATTTCAAGAGCTTCGATCTTTATTAGTTCTCCGTTAAGTTTGTTTTTTATTTTGAACTCTACACGAGCGCATTTCTCCTGCCTATGAGTCAAGGACTGAAATGTATGTATAATCAATTTTTCCTTCCCCACTCGAGGCAGGCATAACGCTCTGGCGACGTCTGTCTTTATGTAAGAGCGTTGAGCACCCCCATCAAATAAACAACACACTACGTTACTTGACCTTGGGCCAATTATTTCAGCCATTGCAGTTTGCAATAGAATTTTGCTTCTTCCGTTAGACGCGTGATTCGAAGCAGTATTTGTGGTTTTTTCGGATTTCTGATTATTTTTTTGTGCAGTGTTTTCTCGTTTAAAACATAATGCAATATTATGCATTTTATTACAAAAGGAGCAAGATTTCTCTTCACAGCTTTTATCAATTATTCTGTGATTTTTTTCCCAAACACAAAAAACATCTGCCTTCCTTTTTTAAAATTTCTTTCTTTTCACTGACGTTTAAGGAAAAACAATTTTCAGTTTCATGGGTTTTTGAGTCGCAAAATAAACACTTGTTATCATCGTGATTAGTTAAAAGTTCAACAGCTGTAGAAACGTTAGATTTATAATTCTTTGGATGGAATGTGGGCTTGGAGGAAAATTTTGTTCTGTTAGGATGATTGCTTTCAAATTTAGAGCCATTCTGCCAGACCGAACGTCTGGAATCAGTTTTATGAATAGCAAACGCTCGTTCTCTGCTTTCGATTTCACATCTGAGGAAATCAATTAATGATTGAATTTCCCATTTTCCATTTTTATCTTGTTTGCGTGAAAATTCTAGAGTTAAATCAGGGGGTAATAATTTTAATATTATGGGGCAGAGTAAGTTATCATATGTATTCGAAGTAACATCGAGAGACTGTAGACTTCTTGTTTCAGTCTCGCATTTGTCATCAAGGGCGGATCCAGAAACTTTTTTCGGAGGGGGCGCAAATCCCGAATACTCATTTTATCTAGTGTAAAGCCCACTTAATATTGGTGAAAGCCCCATTTATATAGTGTAAATATATTTTTCTCGGAGGGGGCGCGCGCCCCCTGCGCCCTACCCCTGGATCCGCCTTTGTTTGTCATACAAGTTTCGTAATCCGCGTAAGTCATCCGAACTTTTTACAGGATTTATATTTAATAAATTATTCAAATGAGCTTGGATAAGCATATCCTTTCTACCAAATCTAGATTCTAATATTTTGATTGCTTCGGCATAATTTTTCTCCGATAGAGCAAAACCGTTAATTGCACTACCGGCAATACCCCCGACTAAGCTTTTCAAATATGAAAATTTATCTACATCTGATAAATGGGGATTTTTATGAATGGAACTTTCAAATTGGCTCCAGAAATCCAAGTACTTCTCCGTTTCACCATAAAATTTAGGAATATGCAATTTCGGTAATTTTACAGTTTTTATTTCTGGGACAGTTTGCTCTGAGTATGAAATACTACTATTATGAGAACTATCCGATACAATTTTAGTGTTTTTCGAGTTCTTTATTCGTTGATTTAGTTTGGTTTTCAATGATATTATTTTCTCATCATACTCAGAACTAGAGAGCACCTCATTTTCGATTTCGGCCTCTTTCAACAGAGGTATTATTTTGTTATCGAGTTCTTTTAAGATACGAGATTTTTCAAGTAATTGCTCTAAGAGGTCTTCAAGATCCTCTATGCTTTTTGATTCATTTAATGACTTTTCAATTTTACTACATAATTTTGTAGTCAGCGTACGATGAGTTGCTCTCGTTTGTCTGTACAAATTCAACTGTTCCATTTTTAAGGTATTTAAAAAGGGTAAACCATAAAACCATATGGGGGTTTAAAACCATATGTATTGAAGTGTGTGGAAAAGGCATTCACATAAATGAAAGATTTAAAAATGCAGACCCGTAGACACACTAATTCAAAGGAATAAGATGTGACTGCAGTCATTTATGACGCTGCAACTCGTAAAAAGACGTGCACCTGTCCATACAGAGGAATTTATGTGTGTTTTTATGAAAAGATTTTTACAAGCATTCAACCCCTGGAACGTCATGAATCTATTCATAGTGATGGCACTTGTTTCGTAATTGAAATATCGAGGTATATTCTCCCTCTCCACCCAAAAAAAAAAAAAAAAAAAAAGGATCGCCGAATGATATTCTTGCTCAAACCCTGATTCCTTCGACTTTCGTAACTGTGGCTTTCAAGAGTGTAGATCGATGGTGTCTGATGTGTTGTTCCCTGAAGACCAACATTAGCAGACTCCCTGGACCGCTCTACATTTTGAATCTGGATTCGTCTGTGAAGAGTGCAGAAGCCCATTGCTGTCTGGCGCAGCAAATGTGTTCTGTTGCCCAACATAAGTGGACCCTTCACTGTCGTTCGTTGAGGAGGATACCTACACCTGGTCGCCTTCGTATAAAGACCTCCATTGTGAAAACGTCTTCGCACCGTACTAGCGGATATTCTTCTCCCTGATGCTACAGAATGGTTTGCAACAAGTTGCGGCCCAGACATGCTTCATCGCCTTCAAGCCGAAAGAGCTAGAAAACGGTCTTCTGCAGGTGTGCTAGCTTATGGTCGGCCTGGAACATATCTTATGGACTGGACGCAGATTCTTCGAATTGATGTCGATCCCAGAGTTTTTAGACCACGCTTCGAAACACATCGAGATGCCTAGAAGCATCAGTCTGTGACAACCCCATTTCCATACATTGCCGGCTACCTTAACAAGTCGTGCTCACGACTTCTACTAGACTGCCTTTTGTTAATGAATCTGACAACAACCTTTGCAAATCAACAGAAGTTACACATTTATTTACGGAACCCTGATATTTGTTTGTTTTTCTCTCACACGTGAATACCTGTTCTTTTCGGCAAAAAAAAAAAGTGTTAGCTGTCGTTTTTGAACTAGCTTTTTTAAAGTTTGTTATTATCATATACATAAACTATGAATTTTGTTGTTACTGGCATTTTATTCATTTTTCCTATTATTAGCACACACTCTCCCTATATTTATCTTGTACAAATTTTCAATTGTTAATAAAATACTTTTTAATTCATAAACTCAAGTTCAACTACATTTTTTAAAACTTGTAGTGCATGACACTGTATGTTAATAGAGTTTTGGTTCCAATCGATTGGATAATTTATCTACAGGACCACCCAAAAGATTCGAAATACATTACGCTCTATGGGCCGAAATTCATTAAATTCGCATATCTCAAGAACTATTAGACGTAGAATGTTGAAGCTTTGTATTCAAGATTATTGTAACATCTAGTTGTGCACCCGCAATTTCGGTCTCATTCGACTGGATAGTTTATCTACAGGGTCGCCCAAAAGATTTTAAATGCATTACGCTCTATGGGCAGAAATTCATTAAAGCATATTTTAGAGGTATTAGACTAGTTCAAACGACTCACAAGTGATATATGCTGTTATGGGTTACAAAATGAATTTTTCCATCGAAAAAGTGTCTTTATCATTTATAGTGCTGCTACAGGAGCACTCAAAAGATTTCCAACACTTTACGGTCGATGGCAGTTTTAGGGACATTCACCCGGTCAAGTGCCTTCGTCAAGAATTACGCCAAAAGTCGCCAACCTTGGCAACTTTCGTACGTGTGTATGTATTTTACTCTCAAATCTCAAAAACTATTTAGTCGTAGAATGTTGAAATTTCATATATAAGATTGTTATAACATCTAGTTGTGCATCTCGATTTTTGGTTCCCATCTTCTGGAGTGTTTATTTACAGGACGACCCAAAAGAATTTCTATATATTAATATCTATGGACATCTTCAATATATATGTAGTCAGTCATTGTCTGGTCCATGCCCAAAATCTCGCCATTTGTCATCGATCTTGGCGAGTTTTGCCAAAATATCGCCAAATTCGGCGATAGTGAGTCATTGTTTTGTCCATGCCCAAAATCTCGCCATTTTTCGTCGACCTTGGCGAGTTTTTCCGAAATATCGCCAAATTTTGGTGTAATTCTATAGGGAGGCACAAGTTTTAGAATTATGCGAAATGCGATATTATTTTTGCCGACAAATTTGGCGATATTTCGCCAATTTTTATTTGTTGACCTAAGTAGGAATTGACTTTAAATTTTTTAAAAATATTACTTGTTATAGTGAACTTCTAGAAACATGTTGTACCTTAATTTTTTAAGGCCATTCTATATTTGCACCGGCATACAACCTGTATAGATTTTTTTGAGTGTAGAACATTGAAACTGATCTCCATATATGTTCTCATCTAGCTGTCATGAGGGGACATAGAAGATTTAGCGAATATCGCCTATCTCGATTTTGTTGGTTATACCTCAACAACATCCCCGATCACTACCATTCCTTTTTACTATTTACGCCCGAGACCTTTTTAATATTTATTATATCACTGTCGCTGTGACAGAATTTGTCTTGATTATATGAGCGGTCTCGGCGTAGTTCATGTAGAAAACTTGAAAAATTAAATCTTTGAGTTACAAAGATTTTCAGTGACTATTATTCCACGATATGACCGATCACTAACATCTCACTACAGTGTCATCTATGCCGCATATAGGCCTGTGACGGCGGGCTATGGCCCGTCAAGGCTCTTGATTTTGCCCGCGGAACATATAAAATCCCGTATAGAACTCATATAAACCATTCAAAATCCCAGTTATGCGGCCCGAGACTTCACTAACATCCTGAAGTCTGGCCCGCGACTTCGTTTACATCCTGAAGTTTGTCCCGCAACTTTTCAAAGGTTGCCGATCTATGTCCGTAGCGACTATTTATTGCATAATGGGCTGTGGTAGAAATTTAAAATACTGTAATACCTAACGTGACCATTTATTTTTTCCTTCAAAACGGGACATTTACTATTTTTTTGGCAATAGCGTATTTATTTTATTCTTCAAAATGGGGCATCTACTGTTTTTAACGTAATAGTGTAGGGAGACTGAATTTACAGGTCTAGGTATCTTTTAGTTGTTAAAAAAACGCGCCAAAAAGGTTGTGCTAATGTTAATATCAAAATAAAGTGAAAAAAACTTTGCTAAAACACTATATAAATAAAACAGTGTGTAAACTGTCAGTTAGTTGGTTGGTTAGTTAGTTAGTTTGTTGTGTCTCGCGTAGCTCCGAAACGGGTTATCGTAGACCTACCAAATTTTGTATGGAAATTCTCCAGGACGGGTCCTGACATACTTCGGAGGGATTTTTTCGAAATTCGAATTATTGTAGGAGATATCGATAAAAAAATGTGTCGCAAAAGGCTCATTTTTTCGCTTTGTCATTTCGCAATTGTAACCCCGCAGTGGAATGAGTGAGAATTTAAGCATATCTAGGTTGTCATATTTGGCATGTTTATTAAATGATTCAGACTCTTGAAGCAAAAAGAATAACGATTTTTTTTGTTTAGATTATTTGTAAGGTTGCTTTTTAATTAAAATATCGTTTGCATGTGAAATCAGAGCAGGAATGAAATGTTTTACACTCAAAAGAAAAATAAGATTTGGAAAATTTCCGAGACTAAAATATTTGGCGAAAAATAAAATGGTTGATGTGTGATTATGAGGAGATGATTCTAACGCTTGGCGCAATTTATCGTAATTTTATCGTCTGCTGATTACACCTGAGAATAAGATTTTGAAATTTTCATTCAGTTGGAATTGTGCATTTTTCTGCGCCGCTTTTCTCCATCTATTTCTAATGTATTACATCCAGAAAAAGGATGTTAGAAATATCAATTTTAAGTTTGTTTAATCACACTCGTGAATGAAGATATACTTTCCAACTTAATGAAATAAGGAACGAAAATAGAGAAGACCCGTGGATTATTATAATACGCTTTTAATATAAAGCAGTTTATGCGTATTTAAAATCTGAAAGTGTTTCAGATTTTCTTACTTTCTTTTTTTCTTTCCGTTTTTTGATAAAGGCCAATATATCCAGAAGCTCTTCAGAATTAATATAGGACGAAAATAATTTGTTCCTTTGTATTGTAGTTTTTTATCATTTAACCATCTTATTAGTGCAACCAGGGGCGACCCGAAACAGTAATGTTGCGGAATTACTCTGCTACTCCTGGGGTTCGTCGTTCTAAAGTCCAGTTGGTGTAAAAAGTTCAAGTAAAAAGTCACTTGTCAGGATGGAACACAAACTTTATTGCTTCTAGAACTTCGTAGAACAATCAGCTGTACACAATTCACAAGCACAATCTAGCAGTAACGTGCTTTTAACAATCCGCTTAGATCAGAAGCTCTCACACAATATAAGTCACTTTCACAGGCAAAAATTCAGTGGAAATATTCAAGGGATATCGTACACAATCCCTTAAGACACAGCAATGAAGAATTTACACACAGCACTTTAAAAACAGCTTCATAAAGCAAGCTAAAACACAGCTTCTATATCACTATCAATTCACAAAGCAAGCGTACTGAGAGCTCTTCACACATTGAGCGTTCAACTCACACTGAACTGTCGGGGCAGCGCGCTGGTGGAATTTATAGAGGAGGCAGAAGCTGCGAGCAGTTTCTAGAAAAGTATATTCCTCGAAGATTCCAGATAAAGCGGGACTTCTGATTACGTCATAGAAGAGAAATGTTAGGTTATTATGCGTTTTTAATGCAGGAAAAACAACTTCAAGGCCTCATTGGGAAAATCGCGCCAAATGACCAAAAAGTCGCCAAGCTTGGCGACTTTTGGCGAAACATCGCCAAATTTGGCGCCAAAAATAAGTCCTCAAATGTGAAGAGATCGAAGCCCTAGGACTAATATTTCTCGAGATTTCTAGAAGCCCCATAAAAAAACATATGAGAAAGCGAAACCTCCGTATCTCTGGTTCTAATTGGCCGATTTTGATGCAACAAAAAGCAAAATTTATCTATTTGAAGCGTAGAATACGAATTTTAAACTATTTTTAGCCCCAGAGCAGCGGGTTGCCCCGAAAATTCGTAACAGTAAGCATCGCATCTGGGCGCTGGCTTCAAAGGGACGTTATTTCGAACACAAAAACTAAGTAAAGCATAAAAAGGAGAGTCTTTTTTATATTAGCAGGGGGCGACACTTACCGTATGGCCGCTCCTGTTTGTAACCAACTTAATTATAAATTCCATTCAGAATCTCAGAGATTTCAGTGACAAGGAAGCCGGTGAGGAACAGGATTCTCTCCGAACAAGATTTATTAAGATGGCGAACCAACTGGTTGCCGGAGGCGGCTAGTATACTACAAAAAATCTGGAGTGACTCCAGTCGACTTTCCGAACACCTACGATTAAGATCATTACCAAGCATTTAAATAAATTTTAATGAATGTATAATTCAAACATATATACCAAATGAAGGGTCCACGGGAAGAACGACGAGAGTCCAGTTTTCGTCAATGTGAGGTTTCTACTGCATTCTGTTGTTCATTATGGCACTATTAATATCCGAACCCACAAGGGGAAAGAACGATGAGACTACACTCAAAAATAGCCCAAAGATACAGTTTACATGGGGAAGAATGCTGAAAGTCCCGTGCGCCTTCCGATTTTTGGAAAATCAGTTGGACTCTCATCGGTCATCGTTCTTTCCTTGGACCCTTCAAATTAAAGCTCAATCGAATGTACGGTTTAAACGCTAGCGCACTTTCAACAACTTCCTCCCAAAATCAGGAAACGGCTGGATTTTCAGGATTTTAAAATTGCCTTATGTTAATACAGTAGGGTATAAGCTGACAAAAAAAAAAAAAAAAAAAAAAACCTCCTCATTGTCTCCAAAATGTAAAACAGGAATTGGGGACAATTTTTATTTACTGCATTGTTTTTAAATTAAATTACTATTAACTATTTCATTAATTATAAATGTCCCCAGTTTTGTTTCAAAATTGGGGAATGTCCCAGAAATAGCCGAAAAATCAGATTTCAGAGGAACACAAAATTTGAAAAGTGCTCTGGCCACAGCCGCAGGGAATGTTATTTTTGATCGACTCTCTGAGCGAGTAGGCGTAAATATTATCAATTTATGCCTTCTTATAAAACATGAACTAAAATAATCAATATAATTAGCAGTAAGAAGTTCTTAAAGTAGCTTGCCGTTTTTGAAGTAGTTACTGTTTCAGCCGTTAGGTAACGTACCGGAATGCATTTGCAAATTTCCAATAAATCCAAACTCACTTCGACAACTGTTATTATGGCACGGATAACGTTATCTGACTCGTGTTGCTGTGATTTTTTGGAGTGGCGCGTCTTCGTTGTATTATTGTTTTGACCGGTTAAATATTTAAGTTCTAATTAAATCTTATTTTATTTTTTAAAGATATTCGTTCGATAATTATAAAAATCTTCCATCTTATTTTTTATGCATAGTAAGTTTATGAAAAATTCATTTTAATTTTTAGATGATTGTTCCACCTGAAATGCATTGCTTCGAGACACCCTTCCTTACTAATTCGGCACTTCGTTATTAAATGTTGCTTTCTCTTTCTGCTGTTTAATAGAGGCAACACTTTTCGATAACAACTGATTCTATTTGTCTGCTCTACAAAAATGCGCCGATTTCATGATTTTAAGTAGTTTAGTTGCAGTTTGTTGACTGTATATGGTTTTAAAAATGTAGCTTGGATTTTATATATTAATTTCGATAGAAAAACAACAACTTTTTATCTTTTAAAATTTGTTCGATAATGTTCATTAACAGATACCATTTTCTTGCACTTAATTTGACTGATGTAGTCCTAATTAAAAAAAAAGGGGTGCCGCTCATTCTTTGAGAAGTTTAATAAAATTATTTTTAATAATGGTTAACCAAAATCATTAGATATAAGGACAGTGTTCAATTTGTGCAATGCATAATTTTACAAAGTTCTAAATGCCCTTTTGAGTTGAATGGATTTTATACTAAGATTAGGATTAGGTGTGGAGGAAATAGTGGAAAAATCATGAATAAAGGTCCTAAAATCAAGCTGTTAATGGTACTTACGTATTATCCCGACGAGCGATTTTTTGACAAGATAAATGCCGGGCACATGAAATGATTAATGGTTTTGAATACGATTGGCAATAGTTTGGCAACTCGTTTGACGGTAATGACCGCCGGCATAATACGTAAGTACCCTGTTAATTTATGTTAATTAAGATATTGATGGGAGGAAATTTTGTAAGCAGGTGTCGTCGCCAAGACAGATACGTCGCAAAATTTAAAGTTCATTAGACAGCTTGTTTACAGTAGCGATAGTTTCAGATATCTGTTGCAACCTGTGTATGGAGTTGAGTTGTTGACTGGTGCTGTAGTTTGAAGGAAAAATGATCGGTTGATTGATTCAATGGTAGCAGAATGTTTGGTAAAGGAATTTTGTGATTGGTTTAGGCCAGGGATGGGCAAACTTTTTCGGTCGCGGGCCAAAAATCGAAAATAAAGTTTGGCGGACCACGATAAATTTTTCTAAAATTTTAAAAACAATATACAAGCATTACAATTTAAATATGTTAATGAGACATATGAAATTGCGATTTCATTTTTAAAAGTTCCTTATATTGAGGTTCGAAGTGAGATGCACTGATTCTAAGGAGCGAGGCTAAATGCTCATCTGTCATGAAGAATTCTGACTGCTTCTGAAAGAATTCTCTCTAAGGTTCATAGTTGAAAACACTTGTTCACATATATAAGATGAAGCAAACATAGCACTGATTTTCTGGACGTGAGATATTAAATTTGAGAACCTTGCTTTCGATGATGATTTGTAAAACTCTGTCATATTTAGAAACAACTACTTGTTAGATTGCAATTCAATTAATTCAAGCTGCAAATCTAACTTCACTGCTTTACAATTTACGTTGAAAGGCATAGTAAAAATATCCAATTCTGTGTGAATGGCACTGAAATCTTGAAATCTTCGTTTGAACTTAAAATGCACTTTTTTCAAGCCATCTTCATAATTCTTAATATAGATATATAATATATAAATATATATATTCTTTCAATTTTGATCAGACAGGCAAATTAAAATTCCATCCGTGGGCCGGATAAAACTTTCCGGCAGGCCGGATTTGGCCAGCGGGCCATAGTTTGCCCATCCCTGGTTTAGGCAATTTAACTGTAATCGGTAAACCGAAGTTTTATAGGAATTGGAATTTGATGCGTAATTTTTTGTTTTGTTTGGTGAGGGGTAGGTGAGTAGTTATTACGGGTATTATTAGGTGTATTTTTTTTTATTTGGAAACGTCATTCGTTGCTTAAATGTGTAGTGAACGTTACGTTATTGTATGAAAAGAAAGTGTTGGTTTTACGTTATCAGCTGTTGCGTGTGTTTGTTAGAAATGTAGTGTCAATATAAAACTAAAGGAAGCATGCCGGTTTTATGTTACAAGCCAGTGGATCTGAAAGCAAAAATTTGATGATGTCGGATGCTGAATCAATTGAGCACCATCACCAATCACTTTCACCAGCCTAAAAAATCACTGCATTTTTGGCAAGTTTTGCAGTTATGGGTTTGCGGAGTTATGCTGAAGTTTCAATGCTCCCAAAAGATCTAGATGAAATGAAAGGGAAAAAATTAGAGATAAATGCACCACTTAAAGAATTTGAAGACACCTAATTGTTAAAACTACATTCATTGGCAACCCCTGCTCCCTAAAAAAAAGAAGAAGAAGAAAATTATATATAAAGTAATGAACTCTTCAATGTTGTTACAAACCGCAGTGTTATTTCTAAGTTACGGTTGCAACATAAATACAAAAAATCGTCATGGTAACTGCTTAGGTATTGTTATTGCCATCTTGGCAAGAGTAGGGGGCATTTATGTAGGCATCAACCAGGCTCCACTTGGCACAATTTTAAAAATAGCAGTTTTGGGACGTTTCCCCATCTTGCCTCCAGTAGGGAGCTACGACGTTCTCAAAGACACTACCAAAGTTCTAAAACTTTTTCTTTTTTTAAAATCTAAACGCTAGAAATTTTTTTGCTGAAATCATACCATAATTATAGCAAGGGTGCTTATGTATTATTCTGGCAGTCTGCCACGATGAGCAATTTTTTGCCAAAATAAATGCAGAACACATCAAATGATTGATGGTTCCGTATACGATTGGCAACAGTTTGCCGGTGTATTTTCCATAAAAATAATTTAGCGGGAATGACCGATTTGATAATACATAAATACCCTGGCAAAGGTAAAAGAAATCATTTGAAATCTAAAATTAACTTTAAATCTAAATACTAAAATTTTCTTTCAGCCGCAGTCATATACCTCAGTTAAATCATAGCACTGGAATTCACAATGGCGCCTTTCACAAGGGTTGCCATATATTCACTGAAAGTTGCCAAGGTTGCAACATGAATGCATTTATCACCTACTTGGCATTGTAAGGTCTTAAAGTAGGAATGAACCCAGCATTACTTTTATTTATTTATATTTCGGTTGCCAATAAAAGTATTTTTAATAATTTGAGTGTCTTCAAATTCCTTAACTGATGCATTTATCGCTAATTTGTTCATGTTCGTTTTCATGTACCGTAATTTATGGAAGAAACGCTGCGGTGTTTATGAGTTTAAAAGTTAAAAAATAGTAAGTGCAGCGTTTACAATATTTAAAATTTTTTTTAGCCGATCTTCAACGAAAAATTGAAAAATTCGTTTAGTAATAATTTTCTCAAAAGATGGCGCCACCACCGACATGTACTCTTTAGCGTGCACAGATCACAGCGTAGCGAATCAGAATGCGAACGTACCCCCATAGAAAAGAGGTTTGATCTTTGATCCAGTTTTGGAGGAAGTCAGAGCGCCCTGAGATGGGTCCATGTCCCGTGCTCTGAAGTGGATGGCTTCATACATCCAACCGATGTCTTCTCAATTAAGTAAAAAGAAAAAAAAAATAGAAGTAAATCTTTTACATCTACATTTTAGAACTATAATTAAATTTTAATGAAGTTTTGAGTATATATTTTAAAGGGTTAAAGTTCTGTAAAATATCGCAAAAGTGCACTACTCTCTATTAAATGCACCGTTTTTCACATGAACCTCTATTGTTCTTAAAATACTGAATTTCAGCCAAAATTAGTTTATGTTGCGCCCGGTGAGAGTTTAACCCTCCCCCCCCCCCCCAAAAAAAAAAGTTAATCTAAAAGTTACATTTTTTTTTTTTTTTGCCGGAGCACTCTATCGAATAAAACACTGCCAACTAATTGGTATACTCAAGAAATGCTGAGTGCTTTTAAAATAAATCCCAATGTTATAAATATCAAAAATAATAAATAGAACCATCAAGAGTTGTTACACAACATTCAGTTTAAAACAACAATTTGCTGAAGCAAGCTCATTACATAATCAACAGCTGGCTATCCGCAGGGAGAAAAATGTTTACTTTTAACTGGAGCCTCTTCTCACACATCGATTGCTGTTTTCATTTTAATGGTGCCTGGTAGTCTGTCCGAACTTTGTGCGGATGCAAGGTTTTTAGAAGTTATTTTTTTATTTCTATAAATTCGCCTTTTTGAATATAAACATTGATATCTGATTATTTGAAAATAGAAATCGTAAGCTTTATAAAATAGCGGTAAATACTTTAAAACATTCTATGGGGAGGGGGAGAAAAAAAGGAGATTTTTTTTTTACCGTTTATCCAATTTCTCCCGAAATAAATCCAATCAACTTAGTAGCTTTTCTAATAAATTAGGTCTAATAAGTAATGCAACATATTTTTTATTTATTTATTTTTTGTTAATTAAGAAATTATTTTAGAAAATATTGAATTTTATCTGGCATTGACTTCTTCTGACCACGAACCCCCCCCCCCCCCCAACGATCGCGGCTACGGCGTTTCTTATGATTTTCTAGCTAACTAAGCTCATTTTCGTGGGTGCGACGTTTATGCCAGGTGTGGCGTTTCTTCCATAAATTACGGTAATTCTTTTTGGGGATGAAACTTGTGCCTGGTCAGCTCACAAAACAAGTGGTGATTTTTTTAGGTTTACGAAAGTAGAGGACTGAAAGTAGGAATCAACACATAAGGCAAATAAAAAGAAAAGGATAGAACAAGAGCTGTTGCACAAGGCTGTTGAAATACAGAATTGATGTACTCTATCTGAAAATACCAGAATACAGCTTATCTTTGCACATATTCAGCTTCAACCAAGTTTCTTTGATACTGTTTTAGCATGTGCGTACTCTCGCCAACCAATGAGTAACTCGTTTTTACACATGTGAGTGGAATTTCATTAGACACATTTTGATACTGGATTATCTTATATTTATTACTTATCATTTTGAGTAAGGTAAGCGGTAAGTAGACCATGTCTTTGGATGAGTGATATAATGTGCATAAGATAGAAGGTGATGGAAATTGTTTATTTAGGGCACTTTTGACAGTCATTTACGGAAACAAAGAGAATCTATGTATCTTAAAACACTAAGGCAGCTAGAGGCAGATTATTGAAGATGCATTTGATACAGTTTGCAGAGTTCATTCTAGGATCAAAAAAGGGCAGGGTGCTACGAATTCTAAAAAAGGACACGTCTATAATTTTCAGGGCGCTTTATTAAAAAGAAATTGATTACGTACACATAGGCAGTGTTGACTCTAGAAAAAGCGGGCACTTTTGAGTTTCACTTACAATGTTCTGACTCTTTAAAAAAAAAAACCGTTTTTTTTTAAACCCAACCCCGGTGGGTGTTTTTGGGTTTTATTAAGATTTTTTTTTATAGTATAACACTTTTTGGATTTAAATTTTAGTTTTATTTCAAAGCAGTATAATTTTAGTCTAAAAGAAAACTTTCATTACAAAATAATAATAAATTAATTAATTAAAATATAAAAATAACTTCAACTTTATTGCAGTACTGGGTGATTCCATATAAAACCAACCAGTAAAATTTTTATTTTTTATGTTGACGTATTAGATTTTAATGATTTTTTGTCTGTTTGTTGTACTCAGCTATGAGATGAAAATTGTGAAGTTTCAATTTTTTTCGACAACTTGTTCAAAAGTTATGAATTTTTGAAATTTTGAAAAATTCAGAAAATTTGCATGACATACCACTCTTTAAATGGTTGTAACTCAAGACCTATTTGACCTAGAGAGTTGAAATTTGTCATTTTGTTCAGCTTTTAGTGCCATTTCATAAAATATATAGCATAACCATATTAATTTTAAAAAATTCTTTTTTTTTTTTAATTTTTAAATTTTAATTTTTTATAATTTAAAATCGGAATTTTTAATTTTTTTGAAAAAAAATATATGTTATTTAATTCACATTTATCAACATTTATGCAAAGTTTCAAGATGGAGTTTCTATGGCTTCAGGGTGAAAAAATTATTCTCTTTATGAACATTTGTGTAACTGCTGCATTCAGTTTGCTTTTAACTGTCAAAAAAAAAATTTTTTTTTTTTTTTTTTCAAAATGGAAATTTTAATTTTTTTGAAAGCCTATTTAACTCTTTTATAGAGTTTTAGGACAGATTTAGTAATGATGCACCTGTAGTATTGCAAGGAGGGGCACACATTATGGTATATTTGTTATTTACACTAAAATGTTATTTTCAAAGATTCAATTTACAGTGGCTAATTTTAAAGTAAATTGTTTAATTACGAAAGAAATGATAAATTGTACACATATACACAATAATTTCTTAGAATTTACCTTCAGAAATTTAAATACAAGCTAAAATAGGTATTTAATTATTTTTATTATATTAAATGGATTTAATCCTTTACTAAAAAAGGAGCACATTTTGCTCCCTCCCTATTTTAGCATTCAAACAAATTCCCTTATAGATGAAAGTTGCAAAACATTTGTATCAAACATTTTTACATTGCATTTCATATAAGTTTAATATCAAGCATTGTATTTATGATTTAATATATACATTACTTACAAAAAGGATATTGAAAAACTGATAATTTTTTGGAGGGGTTAACTGATTATTTTTTAGAGAGTTTTTTAGCTTTTCTAGCTATGTAATTGCTTACATGAAATTCCTTTTCTATTCTGAGACACGGCCAACTTTTCAGTAAAATAGTTAAGATTTTAAATTTTTCCAATTTTGTTGCTGTCAGAAACTTGTCTTTCAGCTGTTCAATCATTTCAGTTTGTGAATCATCACACATGGGCACACAATATGTATCATCAGAGGGTAATTGAAAGAAAGAATCATTTAACTTACTCTTAACTTTTTCTATTTTCTGCTTGCAGTATCTTTTATTGCTTTTGCATTTACTCTTGATAATAGGTGACTCTCCAATAGACGTTAATGATGCATTCAAAACCAAATGATTCATCCAAGAATAGTCATCATCTTTACTACAGCTTGGTTTTGGATTTTCGCCAAAATTATTAATATCCATCAAACTCAAATTATTAATATCCTCAATAAAGAAAAGCATCAAGCAGAAATTAATTGATGCTTTTCTTTACTTAACTTTAAGCGACAAGTAGAGCAAATTTTCATACCTTTTTTAATTCCAAATTCTAGTGTTGTCATCCACACAGCAAAATTTCTTAAGTTTTTATTTGCCCAATGTCCTTCCTTTTTATATGGATTACAGCAAAATTTGTTCCATTCTTTATCCATTTTCAAATTAAAAAAAAAAAAAAATCCTAACTCATTAAGAGAAAAACTGAACACTTATAGAAATACTGCTCATACTATTGAAACTAAAACCAACAAAAATTACTCAAACCAAAACTAAAAGTAATAACTGTAACACAAACTTGAACTTGAAGTTAAAAATAGAAACCCTCCCACATGATGACTCAGTCTACTCAAACCTAAACTGAAACTAAAGACTCCCTCTACCTGATTAGTTTTTGATTTCAATAATAATGATAAAATGAAAGGAGACAACTGGAAATGAAATACTTAACGAGCATTAAAGAATGTTAAATATCATGAAATATTTTTTATAAACTTAAATGAATTTTTTTCCAATTTTGATTCCCCCCCCCCCACTAAACCAGCACAAATACACCCCCCCCCCACACACAGACACACATACATACAAAAAATAATGGATGGCAATGCAGATAATTTATTTTTTCACACTTTCATATTAAAAGATAGCCCTAGAAATTTTTCATGAAAGCTGATAATGTGTTTAAATTTTGAGTTTAAAAATATTTTGACAGTAAACAAACTGAATGCAGAAATTATGCAAGTGTATATATAGAGAATAATTTTTTTCACCATGATGCCATAGAAACTCCATCTTGAAATTTGGCATGAATGTTGATAAAAGTGAGTTAAATAACATATATTTTTTTCAAAAAAATTAAGAATTCCGATTTTAAATTATAAAAAAATTAAATTTTCAAATTTTCAAAAAAAAAAAATTAAGTTGACATAGTCATGGTATATATTTTATGAAATGCCATTAAAAACTGAACAAAATGACATAAATTTCAACTCGCTAGGTCATATAGGTCTTTAGCTATAGCCATTTAAAGAGTAGTATATCATGCAAAATGTTCAACTTTTTCAAAATTTCAAACATTCATAACTCAGAAATAAATTGTTTAAAAATTTTGAAATTTTGTATTTTTCATCTAATGTGCTAGTACTACCTTTAAGCCAAAAATCATTAATGTCTGGAGACATGACATTTTGACCATTGGTTGGTTTTATATGGAATCACCCTACTATCTTTTTCTGCTGATGTTTATAAAGGGCTCCTAATTTGTTTTATGACCATAAATAAAAGTATATTATTGTTCACTTAGAAAAATATGTTGTTTTTGATTAGCTGTTTTCTATTACTTTTTAAATTTATGAACTTTTTAATTTTTTTTTCACTTTATATTTTTAAAGTCATAGTTATATTTCCTAGTTAAAATATAAGTCAGTAAACCCTTTGCAGTCCAACTTACTCCAGAACTACTATTTATTTAATAATTTTCTGTATACTTATTCATTTTTGCTCGAAATATATATTCCTTTTTACTTTAAAAAATCTAGAATTAATATGTCTGATATTAAATCCCACATAAAGTATGATGAATCAGTTTTACATTTCTCAGTACTAAAGTAATGCAGCAACTAATACAATACGGGATGGTTTCCTGAACCTGAATTCATTCTTGAGATGCATGCTTGTAAGCTGTAAGAGAGAGACATGACCCATTCTTCTCTTATCTTGGGAAGGATTTATTTCTTTTTTTTTTTGTGTGTGTGTGTCACTATACTGATAATTATACATTTTAATAAATAAGGTTTTAAATATGAATAAAGGGATAAATTATTAAGTTATCCCTGCCTGCATTCTACACCTGTTCATTTCAAAACAAATATTGCCGATAGAATTAGCTCAAGGTATTATTTTTAAAAAGGTTATTATTATTTATGTTGAATTTGGAAAAATAATTATAAAAAAATTAAACTGGCATATATATATATATTTATCTAGTATAATCCATTAAGTTATGTAGGTAATATTATATGTATTTAATGGACCCCTGTTCTGACCAAAACCCTGTTCTGACTTACAATGCATAGTTAGCTTTTTGCTCCCCTTCCCCCTCTTTTGGAGAAAATTTCCTGTTAAAGTAAACAAACAAGGAAAACTTAATTGTAGACATTATTTTACCTTAAATATGGCATAAATAAAATATATTTTATTTAATTAAATCTGTACAAAACTAGAAGTTTTTTGATTAAAAGAAGAGGTTTTAATATGATTAATTTATGATATAAATTTTGTCCATAATTTTTTTCTCGAAATTGTATTGCGTAAATATTTATTATTAATAAGAATGTTAGTACATTTATTGAAGAAAGAAGTTTTTGCTGTGTTTAAAGCATGAAGTGTCATCTACTTAAACTTTTTTTTTTTTTTTTCCCCATCAAAAACTAAAACATGATTGCTGAATTATTATTTTATTTTATTTTATTTATTTATTTATTTTTTTGGGGTAGATTGGCTACATTGTTTACTGGTCTTCAGAAACTGATTGTTTTTCCCAACTGGCATAAAGGTAGGAAAAATTCAAAATTTTCGTGTTTTTTTGCTTTCCTTTATACAAGGTGTGTTCTGAAAGTAATGCGCATTTTTCTGAGAAAAATAGAATCATTGATCCTATTGGTACAAATGGTTAAAATTCTTAAAAGTAGTTCCCTTGTGCATCAATACATTTGCGGAGATGATTCTGTTACACCTGGAAGGCACCCTGGAACTCTTAGACTGGAATGTCTCTCAGGAACCTTGTAACATGAGTTTGGATGTTCTCCACCGACCCCCAGTGCTTTCCCTTCAGTTTTCTCTTCAGTCGGGGAAAAAAAATTCACACGGAGCTGAATCATTTCTAATCAATCCCAACAATTCTTCACTGCGCAAAACTTGAAGTTCTTTTTGCTCCTTTGTCAACACCTTCAGCACAAGCTTTGCACAGGCTTTTTGCATTTGCAAATCCCCTGTCACAATCCCATGTGCCACACATTTTGGCAAGTTCAGGTTGTTAGCGATTGCCTGGATGCTTAACCGACATCCTGACTTCAAAACTTCGTGCACATGCTGGACGTTTTCATCGGTTTGGGCTGTTGTTGGGCGTACAGAACTGGGCTCGTCAGTGATCTTGTCCCGGCCCTCCTTGAAGGCCTTGTGCCCCCTTCTACGCTGAGATCTCAAATTCTTCCCAAGTCACACACAAAACTTCATTGCGTACCGTTGTTCCAGCGAACACTCCATCTCTCCGCGACACAACTGAAAATAAGACTTTGCGTGAAGACACATCCTACTCCTCGGGACGAACTGAGACTGAGCATGTTTGGAAGGACAGATCCCCCACCATATTTTTTGACCAATCCGAGCTCGCTGCAATGGATAGTCGTGTCACAATAAAATCATGCGTGCTACTTTCAGCACCCTGTATATATATATTAGGTGTACTGGAAAGTAATGTCATTTTCTTACATAGAACTCAAATAAATTTTCAAAAAGTATTGATTTACAAACAAGCTGAGGGCTGTATTTTAGAGCAAGAATTTTATGGATATATCATTTCTTTGAGATCACGCAGGATGTGTGAAAAGAATGTTTTGGACCTCTATTTCCCATAAGTTCCAAATTTTGAAAAATGCTTTCCAATCTAGCACCTATGGTTAGGAAACTCACATATGTGCCAAATTTCATATTATTAGCTTTAGTAGTTTTGTCTAGGCAAAATATTGTCCTATGAAAAAACATCTTACTTTCCAGTAACCTGATTTATTTATCTCATAGAAGTAAATATTGTGTATTCTGGTTATTTAGGATACATTAGTACCAAAAAAAACCATGTATGTTAGCTTTTATTGAATGGATTTTAATGGTTTAATTTTATGAAAAAGATAATTGGTTAATGATTTTTGAGTAGTGTGCATCTACTGTACCATTGAAGATTTTTTAGATGAAAGCGAACAACTGATAGAGGATTTTTGAGTTGTTAACACAACTTGCCAAACCCAGCAAAGCTTTTTTGGATTAAATACACCTCTGGTTGAAGATTTTGAGTTGTTCTGTGGCTAGTTTTTCACTTATTCTGCATTTATTAGTATAATTTATGCACATTTTGAATTTGTTAAAATTGAACGAACGTTGTAACTGATGTCATAGCTGTTTTGTCCTCATAAATGAACAGAGCAAAGGGACTGGAGTACAATGTAGTTGACAGCTTTTGGAGAGAAAAATATTGTCACATAAGCTTGGCCCAGCTTATCAGCTGTAACTTCCTGTTTTTCAACTAGTGTGAAGTGATTACATGATAATGTTCTCAAAGGTCAAATGAAAGTAGCTGATCAACCAGGGCTATAGCCAGGGGAGGTGTGTGTGTGTGTGGGGGGGGGGGGGCTGATCGGGCTGCAGCCACTCCTGAAATGAGTAATTGTAGGATATGGAGAAAATTAATTTTCATGGATAAATTTTATTGTTAGTTTGTTATGGCAAGCCTACATGAGATAGGGGGTGGGGGTGCCTTGGTCAGAGGACTTTTTAAGGGGTTGTATTCATGTTACATCTTTAATCAACCAAAACTCCAGATCGTTAGATCGACAGCTGTGCGGCTGAGCCCGAACATCTTCGCACTTCAGCTGCCTACCATGTTCAATGGCTTATCCTCTCGGCCATTGTGGGGGTCTCATGGATAAATTTTAAAGCTCCCCTTGAGAAATTTAAGTTCAGCTATGGACCTTAGCCAAATTTAATTTTTTTCCTAACGTATGTTTTTTTAAACACTTGATTCATGAATTTTTTTTTCTTTCTTTTAATTCATTTTTATAATGGAACACTTTTAGCCAAAAAAGGGGTGGCATTCTTCTTCTCCCTTTTAATTTTTTTTAAAAATACCCAGTTAAAGCTTAATTTCTACTTTTGACGAAACATATGCAAAAATTTGGAAAAAATCTTTTTTTTTTTTAATTAAAAAAAAAAAATCACATATATTATTTCTCAAAGGCGTTTTTTTCTGGTTTGGCTAAATTTCATTAAATACGTGACCAAAAAAATGTAACAGACTCCATGGTTCCAGGTTGCAATGGAGTCAGATAAATTAAATAAACTTTCTTTAAAAGTGCGTGTCAATGACAGATAAAAATGTAAGAAAAATAGAACAGCTTGCAGTTGTTATTATGTTTTTTGTATAGATTGGATGGATGTTTTAAGGTAACTAGAAATACAGGTTTTTTTGTAAATTGTTTGTAAAATAAATATTTAAATGAGGTTAAAAGAACTTCTTAATCTGTCTTTTCAATCGAGCCGTCTCATTTTTATAATTCAGTGAGTTGTATTCATCAGTCGCCGGCAGAATATTTTGTTCTATGCCATTTTCTCAAAGTTTTGGCAACATTTTTCTGGCGCTCCTGTGTGGGCTGCTTGAATTGAAATGTGCACGGCTAGATCTCATTAAATACGTGACCAAAAAAAAAATACCCAGTTAAAGCTTATAATTTCTACTTTTGACGAAAACAGTGCCACCTGTTGGTGACACATGCTTTTTATTCTCTATGAAATGTAAAAATGTACAAAGATGGCATTTGAATAGCCTTAATACTATCGATATATCCAATTTTAAATGTAAGAGGCGCCATCTTCGATATAGAGATCAGTGGTACAAACTGTAAATATATATACCAATATATATATTTATATATTGATATACAATTAACATTAAGTAGCTTTTCTGTATGCTTATAATTATTAACTGCGAATATTGTTTTTAAAGAGATTTTATAAAATGAAATAATGAAAATAATTTTATTTCTTTTAAAATACTACTAACTGTCTACTTTTTGAATGACTTCCAATCAAACATCTAACTGACCCATGAAAATGTTTAACAGAATATTATGTACTTATAGACACATTTATTCATTTTCACACTATAATATTTACAGTTGTAGTATTAAATACAATATTGTGCGAAATTTTCGCACGGGTCAGCTAGTGCAGTATGGAAATCAATTAAAAAATATGGAAATCTGCTCCTACAAGGTTTTAAAAAAAAATTCTCCTTAATCCTAAACTTTGACTTGTGTCCGAGTTGTAAACAATGGTCCCGTTCGGCTATTCACTGGTTGGTTATGTACTAGTTCTACCGGTTATTCTTTAGTTAAGTGACGTCACGGTCGTCAACCGGTTTCGATCATCCTTACCACATCCGATGCCAAGCCAAGAAAACATAAATAAACATTGGGAACACTTCTCTAATAACTGGAATAACCCACCTCGCTAGCAGGGTCATTCTGGTTTCGCTCTGGTCACGCTGAGCAGACAACCGCTACATGACCAAAACACTTTCGAACGCGCTTATTTTTAGAGCTCTGCCCAACACTCCACCTTTTCGAATGCTCTGGTCATGCACCGACGAATTATCGAGCGCACCCAATATTTTTCTTTCCTTTACTTCTCATATATATATCTCCGTTTCGTCCTCGATACATAAGCAATAATTATCCAATCAAAGGGCAGTTTAAGCATCACTGCTAAATGGGAGACTCCGCCTTAAACACAAGCTCTTATCAGCGAATGAAAACGCAGTATACCATGGAGTCGGTAACGTCAAGCAAATAGCTTTACCTTTCAAACGAAATGTGTTCATATTTTCACAGATAAATTATTTTGCAGTCTAGTCTAGTTTTTAACTACAACTTTAACTAAGGAAAAGGCGCAAGCAGCACATGTATTCCATGTGCGTGCATTTACTTTCCTGATTCAAGTGAATACGTCCAATTGGAAAGCTCTCTTTTGATTTCTTGATTCGATGATCGTTATATTTTTATTGTCATTCCATTGAACGTATTTAAGACAGGGTTCGTTGATTTAAATCAGCTTGATTAAAATCACGATTTAAATCAAGGGATTTTTAAAAAAAAAATCAGTGATTAAAATCATTTTTCAAAAGTGACTTTTGTATTGATAGAATGTATTCTAAATAAAAATCTTCAACACTCAAATGAAATTAATTTCTTATAATAGCATTAGATGGCACTGCAGTGGTTTAGGGAATCCTTCAAGGTAAGGGGGGGGGAGTGACTTTTGAGTGTGACAGTGCGAGAACAAAAGAAATTTGATCAGAAAAATTGGCAACACTAGAATTATTTCAGATTTTAGAACACTCTTGTTTAGGATTCCGTGTTCAGAGAGCTATTGCTAAAGTACAAGGATAATGGCAGAAAGGAAGAAAGATAATATTTGGATGTACTTAATGAAGAGCAGACAGTTTCTGGAAAAGGTGTTAAAGTCAAATGCAAGAACTGTGGAAAAGTTATGATGAGATTAGTAGCCAGAATGAAAGCACATGTAGATAAATGTTTCTCCTCTCACAGAAATGATATTAATAGTGATCAACCTGAAGAAACAATTGAAAACAATTTAACTTGTACAAAATCTGAGGAAGCCAAACCTACTATGAAAAGAAAAACCAGTGAGATAGAAAATGATGTTGGTGTTCTTAAGAACAGCATGAATGATTATTCCATAAAGACCACTAAAACTCAAAAGCAAATATTAGATCAGAAAGTGGCAAGATATATTTATGCCACCAATTCTGCTTTACATCAGGTTAATCATCCCCAATTTAAAAAGATGATTTCTGCTTTAAGGCCAGGGATACTACTCCAAATGAAGTAGAAATAGGTGCAGCATCACTTGATAATATATATGATCAAGAGAAAGAAAAATGTTCCAAACACCTAAATAGACAAATTGTTAACTTTAGTATAGATGGATGGTCAAATGTTCATAATGAACCAATATTATGTGCTGCAGTATCCACAAGAAAAGGTGAGAATTATCTAGTTGAGACAATTGACACATCTGGTAGTCCACACACAATTGAATATCTTGTAGAAGTTGTGAAAAGTCTTATTATGCACTTATTATAATAATAGCTAAAATAGCATAAAATATATTATATATATTGTTTAAAATGTCATACTATTATAATATGCAAAATAAATTCATATTAGGAATTTTTAAAACATCTTCAAAAAATCTGATTTAAATAAAAAAAAATCCGATTTTTTTGATTTTTTTTTAAAATAAAAAAAAATAACGAACCCTGATTTAAGATGGATAAAAAAGATCGTCTGAAGAAGACTCTGAATCAAAAATTTCTTCCGAAGTATTGAAAGAATAGTCATGTTTGAGGAGTAGTAAAGCAGACTGTTCGGCCTTTTGCACAGTATGCAGTTCTGAATTCAACATTGCACATGGCAGTCTACACTACTGTTGGAGACATATAAATGGGACACAAAAAAAAGTTACTGCTGCCGATAGTGTGAAAAAAACTGTTGCTGAATACTTTGTTGCCGGTGATCGCTTTAATATTATACAAGCGGAAGCTCTTTTTGCTAAATTTCTAATAGAGCATAATATCTCCCTTGCGGCTGCTGACTACCCAGAGCAACTTTTTAGAACTATGTTTCCGGACTCTAACATTGCATTGAAATATAGTGCTGGAAGGACTAAGACAAGAGCAATACTATTGTTGATGGTGTCAGAAACATCTGATTGCTTAGTGGTTGCTTTAAACAGGCTCCATTTTCGTTATCAACAGATGGTAGTAATGACAGAGGATCCAAAACTTCATTTCCAATCATCTTGTAATATTTCAATGAAACAAAAGGTGAAGTGCTCAGCACTCTATTACGTATTGCTAGCAATACAGAAGCATCAAAAGGCGAAAATATATTATCCCTGATTAATCAAGAACTGGAAAAGTTATGCTGATGCATATCCCTGAAAAACTGTGTTTCATTTGGATGTGACAATGCCTCAGTTATTATGGGTAAATACAAAGGAGTGGCAAAATATATGACCGATAAGAACTCTGATATATATTGCAGCTCAAAATGCTGCTGCTAAATTGCCATATTCAATAGGTGAACTCTTGATCGATATATACTTTTTTTCTGAACAAGAGCACTAAGCAACAGCAATCTCTCTAACGTTTCCAAGAATTTCTGGTGTTGAGACCAGAAAAATAACTAAGCATTCGGTGACTCGTTGGTTGCCACTTGAAAAGTGCAATTGAAGGCTTTTAGAAGGCGTCCAAGCTACCAAAAAAGAAAAAGGGCAGTACAGTCAAAGAAAATCAGCCTAAGGCACCAAATGAGAAGAAAAAGTTCAACTTGAAGAAAATCAGTCTTCTCCTTCTCAGATATCACAAGAAAAAAAGAAAGTTGAAGATCAAGAAAATCACTCGAGGGCAAAGAGATTCAGGTAAAAAGAAATCAGACATCTCACCAATATCACATTGGTGATTCAAGTGTAAGTGTGAAACAAAATCACAAGTGTCATGTGAATGACTCTGTTGTTGGAGAATCCAGAAAAAAACAAAAGATAGAAAAAAATAGTGAGCCTCAAAACTGTTTATGCAGAGTCTACAGTTCTCTCCATGATCCTAAGGTAAAACTGTATTGCCTATTCTTAAAGTGTTTTACCTATTTTTACTTGCACGAATGAATGCTTAATGACAAGTGCTCCCCTTATTCACAAACTGAGACAAATACTTTTAGAACTTCTTTCCGAAATATATGTAAGACTTGCAAAGCCTACTGCTATTGCATGTGCTAAAGATATTTTGTCTGTAGACGTTGATTATAAAGATAATCACAGGGATAAAGATACTATAGTGATTGGCAATGAAGCAAAATCAGTCTTGAGTGATCTGAAATCTGAAAAAGAAATGGGTGAAGATGATATCAGAAATTTTTTTAAAAAGGTCAAGGATTTTTACACAACATCTGTAAAATACATCATTACAAAATTTGACTTAACAAATCCTTTGTTATAATCAGCTGAAGTACCTGATGTGGCAATTGGGCAGTCTGTACAATTTTCACACCTAAGTTTTTTCTTGTCAAAGTTTCACAGTATGTTTGATGAAGCCCACTTTGATATCATTGAAGCTCAGTTTCTTCGTTATCAAATTGAAAATTTCAATGATGACATATTAAAGTGTGAACATATTGATATTGATATAGCTTAGCAGAAAATTTCGCAGGTAAAAAATGCGCTGAAAATGAAAGGATCTTCAGCATTGCCAGAAAAAATCCCACGGAATATGGTCCTAATGTGTCCAGTGATACTTTTTCGACAATAACATCTAAAAGTGTAAGTACTTCATAAAAAAATGAAAAGTGGTACAGTTCAAAATTTTCTAAAGATCTGCTTACAAAATTAAAATCTGCAACATACAATTCCTTAAATAATGCTTGATATGTTTTATTTGATTTTAAGTATTAATCTTGTTCTTTTTTTTTAACATTTTCAAGAAAATAACTTAAATAAGCCCATATAATTATTGTGCTGTGGTATTTATGTGCTACGCTAATGTCAGTTTTATACTTTTTTTTTGGTATGTGTGTGTATGTAATTTGGAATATCTGTTTGCTTAGTGTTCGAATTAAGGATGATCTGCAATTTTAATGTAATGATTCTTATATTTGTATTGAGCTCAAGTTTAGTGGGGAAGGGCTTTCTATCATGATAGTAATGTTTTAGTGATTTTAGAGTATACTTTTTGATTTTTGTGTATTGAAATTGTATATTTATTTAAGTATCATTTGTTTGACAGTGTTAGCAAAAACCTTTTATATATTTGTATATGTAGAGAATCATGATCTTTTCATATTGGTTTTAGTCAAGTGCTTTTTAGAATATACTCATTAAAAAAATATTGTTTCATCAACAATTAGTTGTTTCGTTTTCATGGCTATCTTATTCGATTTCCTATTATATACTTTTTAAAGAGTTAATAAATTTAAAATAGATTTGTAAGTTTTAATAATAAATTTATTATATTATTTTTAATGCATGCTAGTTGTAATGTAATATTACTATTAATTTCCTTTTTTGTGGTTGTGACATTTGATTAAAGTGAGAGAGTAATGCATTAGGATGAAAAATCAAAGAATACTTCTAAAAACCATTTGAATATATAGCTGGGGAATCAGACCACCAGCCTTTAAGATGGCTCATGGGTCTTAAGTCTCCATCTGGACGAACTGCCAGATGGGCTTTACAATTGCAGGAAATCAATCTGAAGATAGAATGCATTTCTGGAAAGGCGAATGTTATAGCTGATATGTTGTCCCGGCCTAATTGTGGACATCCTTTTAAAGACAGCTGTGAGCTCTGCTCGGTCGTTGTGGATATACCAGCAAGTAAACTTACTGATTTACGTTTTGAACAAATGAATGATGAAGACTAGAAAAATATTATTAACAGCTTTGAAAGTGACGAAAAAAGTGTTAACTACCATAACTGGACCAAACGTGATTATATTATGTACCAAGGTGTTTTGTGCAGATATTCCCAAAGTTCAGATTCGGAAGAGGCAGAGCTCATTGTACCATCGCACAAGAAAGAAAAGATTATGAAAGTATACCATGATTCACCTACAGCTTGTCATGACAGTGCTGAAGGAACTTTGGCTAGAATTTCCAAAAGATATTATTGGACCGGAATGTGTTCATATATTGCAAACTATGTTAAGAACTGTGTTGAATGCAATAGGGACAAGCCTTTAAATCAGAAACCATCAGGAATGTTGCAAACCCCTGTATATTCTCAAAGATCTCCTACTGCATTTGAAATTGGATGCCTTTGATAATCCGCATGAACCTCTTGCAACACATCATTCATCAGCATTAATATTGTGTCACAACTCGAACTTTACACTAGTGGCTTCAATAACAAAACAAGGGAAACCACCTAAAAAGCCTCATGGTTCTTTGTCGGGACATCGGCAGAACCAGAGGGAAAAGATGTAGCAACTGTAAATGACGTCGTAGCATCCTTTTAGTTAAAAAACATCCTACTAACTCCATGGCACTCACTCGCACTTTGCATTTATTTGCAAAATGAGACTGTTCCTCGTCTCCTATTAGTGTTCTAATGTTTTAGTTAATTATTATTGCAGAAAATTTATGTAAACTGAGCTAGATAAATTAGCAACCCATTTAGTTCATGTTTTTCCATGTAAAATGGAATTTGTAATGGTTTGAAGGAATAAAATCATGTTTACAGTGTTAAAACCATTAATTATTATGAACTTACAGTGTAGTTTAGTTAATGAATGTACCTTAACAAATGTATTTAAAAAATACTGCACAAATTATACATTTTTATGATTTAATACAATTTAAACAACATTAACATATTTTTATATCAAAGTAATTGTGATTAAAGAAAAACTAAATAAAACTTGTAAGCTTTGAAGTTGAATGTATTTTATATGTTTACTGTAGTTAGCACAAAATATAGGCAACAAAAAGCAAAAATATGTATAATAATAGAAAGCAGTCAGCTGATTTGAGTCTATAAAGGAAGCCCGTTTGTGCTTATGGCAACCAATAAAAAGATTGAGAAAAAATTATGTAAAATTTTCCCCCAGTAAGTAGCAATGGGTTTCCTTATCTACATGGTGTCTCAAATAAGTACTAACGTACTTTAATTCTTCACCTATTAGAGATAAGTGGGCAGAGCAAATTGAAAAGAAATGCTAAAACTAAGGTCGGAAATAAGACTCTGTTAAGAAAATATCCCTCTTGTTAATTTTCATGAAGTTACACTTTTTAAATTTGTACCAGAACAAGCGTCATGGCTATTTATCTGAAGTATTAAACTATCAGAGAGTGAGAAATATCCGTCACTGATATTCCCCGATACCATCGTGTTAGAGCTCTCCGATAGTCAAATACTTCAAATAAATAGCCACGACTCTCCTTTTGGTGCTAGCACGATAAGTGCCGAATAAAATAAGTGATTATTTTTGTAGACGTTAAGTCAATCTCGACACTACAACCGATCAACCAATCAAAACACACGGCTTTCTCCCCTTTTTGTTAATGAAGTCATAGTCTTCAGAATTTCCCAGGGGTCGGGAGACATCCATCAATGTAGGAGTGTGCTTTTAGACAGTTAGCCATGCCAGGGTAAGGGGTCCTTTTGTGGCAGTGCTAAACACTCCATAATACACACAATGAAAGCCCATTCATCTTCTGCTCTCCGCTGTTGGAATGCAAGTATTCGCATTCATCTGGCATGCTGGAACAAAACAGTATTATTTCCGATAATGAATACATGGGAACATTTCCGACAGCTTGGTGATAGCACACATTGGATATTTCTCTGTTTGTGACGTTATGAGAAGAAAAGGCTCGATTTATCCGGGACCAAAAGCTTTCCGATACTATCGTGGTAGAGCCCAAGGGCCCGATTCAACTTAAATGCTAACAATTCTCTCCGAAACAAACGTTTTCCCACCCAGAGTTTGATTTATTTCTCAGACAATAGCCAATGTTCATTTAAATGAAACAAACAACAAAAATGGAGTTTGAAGGATTCCCGGAGAGAATGTTTATTGCCGATTTATGATGACGTTAGTTGTCAACCAGGAGACACCATCTTATTTCGCATAGATGTAAAAATTTTTATTAATACATTTTTTTAATTATTACAAATATACATGCCTGCCTTAACTGTATAAAATTAGTTTTTAACATATATTCATGCTAAAATATGTGTTTTATCATAGGAGGAAAATATTTAATTATGTGTGTGGGGGGCTGAAAAATGATAAAAATGCAGAATAAAATTTAAGTAACTTTGAAAAATTAATATATATATGCATACAATTCTTACTCTTTAAAAGATTTTTTATTAAAATTGCCCACAAAAACCTAAGTGTTTCTTTTTTTCTCTCCAAATAAGTGATAGTAAAAAAAAAAAAAGCTTCAACTTTTTTTCATGTTTGTTTTTTAATTTTTAAGTAATGTTCACTTATTATTATACTAATGTGTGTAATTTAGATTACAAAATTTCAAAGTGTGGTATATACATGTCTATATTAATGTTCTAAATTTATAAAAATTTTATTCTTAATTTTTTTTCTTTTTTTTTTTTTTTTTACATTTATAAGTATTATTTCAAACGATCAAGCTCATATCTTATAGGTTATCAAATAGCGTATTATAGAAATAATTTTAACCAGTTTAGAAAAGCAAATATTTTTAATTATGAGCATAAAAAGAAATTAAGCAAGTATCACTTTGTCAATTCTATTTCTGAAAAAACAAAATTTCAAGCTGTGATTAAAAGCTGGCATCATTTGAACTAGCTTTACTTTGCCAGGCTAGCCCAAACTTGTTTCATCTGAATATTTTCTTGTAAAACAATGCAAAATAATAAAAAGTTTCGGAAACTACTTGGAATCTTGAAATTGCTTATTACTGAAATTCCATTGTATTTCCTCGTAATTTAACATAAGGAGGAATCCAGCTGCTAAGCCTTTCTCGACCTACAGTCTAAAGATGGAGGGAAAATGTTCGAATCAGACAAAACTATGTCGCTAGAGTGTTTGTGGTGTCACATGATCAAATAACGTTCTACTTCGTTTGAATAAGAAACTCTGCTTACATTCCAAGTTTCAATGCTCGTGAGGGAAAATACTCAAATTCTGTTTCGTTTGGCTCTTGGCATAAAATTTAACTTTGCCTGAAAACAGAAATCACAGCAAATAAACTTACCCTGTATCAAATTTTAAGGAATCAACAATCAAATTTAATACAGAAAAGCAGATTGAAGTGAAACGTATACTAATTATATTATACTGTATGATTTTCTTTTGGCAGAGGTATTTTATTCGTTAAGATGAAATATTATTAAAAGTGAAGTTCAATGTGACAAGATTTACTATGAGTGATATTTCAATAATTCCTTTCTGTTCATCTCATTGAAATACAAAATTTATATTTTGAGTTTGTGTATAAAAAGATTCCTTTTTTTTTCTTCTTTTTTTTTTTCAGGATTTCGGTTTACTCCTCTTTCAGAATCCTAACAGTACTGTAAATCATGCCCAGACAGTATCAAGATTTCATGTTTTAGTTGTTATATTAAGATCGACAAAACTGTTTGTCTGTGGAAAACTATGCAGCATTAAACAACTTTATATTGCCTTAAAATTTCAAATTTAATAATAAGAGAAGGTAGAAAAAATCCTTTCACTGGGTGATTGAAAGCCTTAACCAGATAAATATGCATATACATAAAAAGATTCATTCGTGAACGATGCAGATTTAAAAGCAACACCCTCAAATTTAGAAACGCATTCCTGTAACGGGTATTGTATAAAGAAATGTCCTCAACCTCCTTTTCGATAGAGCATGCCACAGTTACGAACAAGAGTAAAAAAGCACATAAGTGTGAAGTGTGTCAAAAAGCATATTCAAACATATCACATCTTAAAAGTCACGCTCTTCTGCACACAAGTGAAAAACAATTTGTGTGTGAAATATGTCAAAAAACATTTTTTCAGTTGGCAAATTTAAAATTGCATGGTCGTATCCACACTGGGGAAAAACCATATGTTTGTGAAGTGTGTGAAAAAGCATTTTCACACATGACAAGTCTTAAAAATCATGCTCGTCTGCACTCAAGTGAAAAACCATTTGTTTGCGAAGTATGTCAAAAACCATTTTCACTGCTTATAAATTTAAAAATGCATGGTCGTATCCACACAAAAGAAAAACCATATGTGTGCGAAGTCTGTCAAAAAGCATTTTCGCATACGACAAGTCTTAAAAAGCATTCTCGCATTCACACAAGGGAAAAACCATTTGTGTGCGAGGTATGCAAAGAAGCATTTTCACAGAAGTCACATTTAAAAACGCATGCTCTAATCCACACTGGTGAAAAACCATATGTATGTGAAGTGTGTCAAAAAGCATTTTCACAGATAGCAAATTTAAAAGCCCATGGCCGTATCCACACAAGTGAAAAACCATATGTGTGCGAAGTATGTCAAAAAGCATTTTCACACATGACAAGTCTTAAAAATCATGCTCCTATTCATACAAGGGAAAAACCATTTGTGTGCGAGATATGCAAAGAAGCGTTCTCACGGAAGTCACGTTTAAAAACGCATTCTCGTATCCACACTGGGGAAAAACCGTATGTTTGTGAAGTGTGTCAAAAAGCATTTTCACAGCTAGCAAGTTTAAAAGCCCATAGTCATATCCACACAAATGAAAAACCATTTATGTGCGAAATATGTCAGAAAGCATTTTCACAGATCGCAAATTTAAAAGTGCATGCTCGTATCCACACCAAGTGAAAAAACTTATACGTGCGAGGTATGCCCAAAAGCATTTTCTCAGTTGAATAATTTAAAAGTGTTTGTTCGTATCCACATAGGTGAAAAACCACTTTTGAGCAAGGTATGCCTAAAAGCATTTTCACAGAAAAGATTTTTAAAACACATGCTCCTATCCACACTGTCGAAAAACCATAGATTTGTGAAATTTGTCAAAAAAAGTATTTGCACAGACTTCAGAATTGAAAAGTCATGTTTGTGTATATAAAACTGAAAAACCGTACGTCTGCAAAGTGTGTCAAGAAACATGTTCGCGGATGTCGGATTAAAAAATTCATATTCATTTCCACACAAGGGTGAAGCCATTTGTGTGCAAATTATGCAAAGAGCTATTTCACACACAAGTCTTAAAAATCATGCTCTTATCCACACAAGTGAAAAACCAATTGTGTGCGAGGTATGCAAAAAAGTATTTTCACGGAAGTCAGATTTAAAAACGCATACTCGTAGCCACACTGGCGAAAACCATACAGTGTGAATCTGGATTTGTCTGCGAAGAGTGCAGAAGCGGGGCCTTCGCGATCGCAGTAGTTTCTCTTTTCTACCGGGCCTGCTTCGAGGAGATCATGACGTCACGCAAGAGATCTGAATCTCTCAGCCCTCAACCACTGCAGCGGTTAAGGAATACTTAGACTTTTGCTATATGTGTACTTGTTTTTATGTAAACATACTTGTAATGTTACACAATAATTAAACTATTAAAAATGTAAATATTTAGTCGATATGCGTTCAATGACGTTGTGAAAATATAGGTCGAAATGTAGTGTTGTTTCAAAATTGACACTTATTATCTCTCCATGCCGTTTCCATGAGCTGCCTTTATAAGTTCTTTATTGAATATAATTTTTATTAATAAAAATAGACGAAAAGGTATCCTGGAAAAAAAAAAAAAAAGCTTTAGAAAATTGCTTCTAAACAATCAAGACCTGTTAAAAATAATTTCATAACAACAACAACAAATCTAAACTTCGGATATATTTTTATTTGAGGAACTGCTTTTTAATTCCATCAAGATAAATTGTTACCATTATGTTTGTTGATATTTATTTCTTTAGATATTGAAGAAAAAATTAGAAAAGGTCACACTTAAACTAAAACTATAAGAAAGAAACATTTTCTGGCTTATTATACTAAAAAATGTCTTAAATAATTATCTTAACAGTGGTTTGATTATGTGTATATATATTAAAAATTACCTTATTGTGTTAGTTTTTTAAAATTTGATTTCCAATATCTTCTTAACATATCATAAATATATGTTTAAGTATTATATTATCCAGCTTTCATATCAATTTCTATTAACTTTCAATATAAAAGTATGTATTAAATAAAAATTCAGCTTCACAATACAAGTGTAGGAAACATTTAAGAAATGAAAATTTGTAAATTTTCAAATTTTTTCTTTAAATACTTTTACTGATTAATTAGGGATTTTAAAATGTACGCACGGTAATTTTGTATCTAAAAATAATAATAATAATGTTGATTAAAAGTGTCTGCTTTAAGTTATAAAGAAATGCAATTACAGATTTAATTAAATTTCATTGAAAAATAACATGTAATTTACACAATATGCATACAATCTCCATAAACGGTTAAGCAATACAAATATTCACTAAAATAACACTTTTAAAGATGTTCTCAAATGTAAAAATAATTTTCACTAGAAGTATTTCGGAATTAAATTGCTCAGAAGCAAGCTTTATATACTTCTATAAGTTTTACGTATACAAACTGTTCATTCAAAAATGTAAACAATATACTATAACTAGTACGGTTACAATAATAAATATCACAAATTATGAAAAAAATACCTTATTTATCTTTCTTTTAACGAATAAATTTAAAATGAGGTTCACCAATTACAGTTTACGTATTTTTGCAATTTACTTTTGGAATTTCCTGAACACAAATATCTAACTTGGGATTCTATTTATAAATATTTTAAACCTGAGAGACTGCACTCAGTTTATATTTGCCAATAACGACAATTTTCTGTTTGAGTTGTTGAATTGCCTGTTATCATTTTTAATTTTTGTGTAATTATTAAGGAAAATATTTGTTATTATTGACAAACACTGTTTAATCAGACTTTGAAAAGCATACCCACAAATGCATTTAACAGAAAAATCAATTCCTAAGATTTCAATTTTTTCAATTGCAAGTTGAACAATGAGATATTTGGGTTCAGGAAATTCTAAAAATGAATTTTCATATTGCTGACTAATAAGCTTTTGGAAATTTTGGAAAGTATTTACTATGACAAATATTAACAACTCTTGGGGGCATTTAAGCTGACCTCTATCAGTTAGCATCAAAAATTTATAATCTTCATCAGAACACTCATATCAGCAGTAAGATTCCGTACTGGAAACAATGCAATAACCTCCTTATAATTGGATAACAAAGATGTTATCATAAATGATTGAATTGTTGTTGCAGCATGTTTAGAATTTTGCGAAAATCCAATAAGACGCCCTGCTTTATAACAAAACGAGGGGTTCACATAGATTTCGTCTAATAAAACATTAACAACTTTTTCGTGGTGCTCTAAACTATCTGCTTTATTTTTAAAATATGATTTTTGAACTTCACAAGAATAATTATAACTGCTTAAAGATGTTACTTTTCTTAAATACGATGGATGAGGTATTGTAATGACATTGCTCTCTCTAATTAATATATAAGCGGCAGGAAAACTAAAATACAGCTTAGAGCACCACAAAATCAAGTCTGTTGTGTATTTTAGACGTCTCATGTCTAAAAGAAGAATTTGTTGTCTGATGAAATTTAATTTAAAAATTACACTTTCATTCTTCTCAGACTCCATTTCTATGCATTTTTCAATATATTTATTGGGAAATCTTAGCATATCTTCAAAAGTTAAATTATTTTCATTGGGTGATAGATGGCTCAAAAGATTTTCAAATTTTGTCCATCTATCACATTTATGCTCTTTGCCTAATAACCATTCAAAAGATTTTATGTCAACAATAGAATTATCACAAAAAATCTCAACATTAAAATTTGATGAAATTTTAAAACTGACAGTCACTTTTGGTACATCTTTCTCTTCTAATTTTAAAAAAATTAGATACTCACCTCTGGTTACATGTATCCAATCAGTGCCTAATAATTTTTTTGCACACTTAATCGCGAAAGTCATCAAAAGATGTAATTAAATCGCTAGTCATCCATTGATTAAATTGTTCGTCTTCTCTGTTAGCGATTTTTGTCCTGCGTTTATTTGGATCTTTTCTCTTCGGCGGTAGTGTTTCAGTAAAATATGCAGGTAAATTTTCAAACACTGTTGGATAAGCTTCGGGTTTGAGCGTAATTTTTTTTTTCGAGGCACAACTAATTCGGTTCCATCAATATGTTTCACTCTGTCTTCTCGTACGATGAAGCACTCTTCAAAATGTTTTATAGATAAGACAGATGTTGAGCTAGGATAAAAGTGTTGTCTTCTGATTTTACTTATCCATAATTTTTTCTTCTCTGCATCAGTAGGGAACTTGAAAACAGTAGTGTACGTCTCTTCATTATCGTAATTTGATCTGCATCCTGGAGCACAGCATTTTCGTCCCATGATTTCTAAAATGAAAGCAAAAAAAAAAAAAAAAAAATCTACATATAATAACGTTCATAATTTTATATTACATAACACCTATATAATTCAACGCTAAGTAAGGATTTTTACATGCTGATTTTCAAATAAATAAATAAATAAATCAATCTACATATATTACGTATTATTATTATTTAAAATAAGAAAGAAATTACTTACCAATGCTTCTGAAATCTTCTGTATCTCCTTAAAATCCCCGCTTGCCGCGTGGTCTTGCTATTAGTTTCACTACTTGTCCAGCTTGTGTAACAAATTAAAAATAATGGATATCTAAATAATAAAAATAAGCCGAAAGGTACATTTTAAACAAAAGCAAGAGCACAAATGCCTTCAACCACGTGCGCTGCAATACAGCTCAGTGCAGGTGTAGGGGTAGGCGTGCAGGCGTCCAAAGCAGAGGGTTAGTCCGATCTGGGGATCTGGTCAGATCTCGTTTGTGACGTCACGCCTCTCTTCGAACGTCTCGAAGCAGGCCCGTTAGAAAGAAGAAACTACTGTGATCGCGAAGGCCCCGGCAGAAGCCCATTGCTGTCTGATGCAGGAAACGTGTCCTTTTACCCAGCATAAGTGGACCCTTCTCTGCCGTCCGTTGAGGAGGACACCTATACCTGGTCGCCTTTGTATGGAGACCTGCATTGTGAAAGCCTCTTCGCACTGTACTAGTGGTTATTCTTCTTCCTGGTGCTACAGAATAGTCTGCAACAAATTGTGGCCCAGAAATGCATCATCTCCTCAGGCCGAAAGAGTTAGAAAGCGGTCTTCTGCAGGCGTATTAGCTTGTGGTCGGCCTGGAACATGACTTATGGACAGGACACTGATTCTTCGAGTTCATATTCATCCCAGAGTCGTTAGACCGTGCTGCGAGACGCCTAGAAGCATCAGCCTGTTACTACCCCGTTTCCATACATCGTCGGCTACCTTAATGTCTTATAGACTGGACACATATTCTTGAGATTGACATTGATCCCAGAGTCGTTAGACCAGGGTGCGAGACACATCCAGACGCCTAGAAGCATCAGCCTACGACAACCCAATTTCCATACATCGCCAGCTGCCTTAACGAATTGAACAAACGGCGTAAACTAGGTATTGCTGACTCTACTGCTTATGGTTAATGAATCTGTCAACAACAGTTGCAAATCAATAAAGTTACACGTGTATTCACGAAAGCCTGAAAATTTTTCGAATTTTTTCTCTTACTCATGAATACATGTTCTTTTCTGCAAAATAAGAGGGGTAGCTGCCCTTTTTGCACTAGCTTTTTTAAAGTTCGTTATTATCATTTATATAAACTATGAATTTTATTGTTGCTACCATTTTTTTAATACTGAGCTTCTGGAAACATGTTGCACCTTAATTTTTGAAGGCCATTGTATATTAGGTTACCATCATACAACCTATATGGGTTATTTTTCAGTGTAAAACATTAAAACTGATCTCCATACATTATTATGCGTAAACATTGACGGATTTAGCATAGCTAGATTTTCATATCACCTTCGTGGCAAATATCCTAGTTGTTCTCAAATCTATTCCAAAGGGGAATAGTAGACTAGAATTAATTTCTAGTCTAGGATTCCCGTAGGGGATTTTCCAGACTGATACACAAGAATGAAATTATGGAGTTTAAAATACCCCTAGCAACAAGAAATCCCCGGCCTCGTCTTGGCCAACTGTCTTCACGCAACCCCAGTTTCACCCATCTGACCTTGGCGCAGGACTTTCGTTTAAGGTTGGGTATGTCCGTTCGGATGACGGTCCCTGGACTGTCTGATCCGGAGAGTTTCTGAGCATCTCCGGACGATTTCCCGAGAATTCCTAGACCATTGCTCTATTATCCTGATTCAGCTGGAGATTATATCTTTTGCTTTAAAGGCGTTTTTAAGGAGCTATACTATATAAAATTTTCCACTTCAAATTAATGAAGAAAGTGGTTTTTAATTTGGATAATTTATTTCCTAAACTTCACATAAAGATGTTAATTAAAGTTGTATTTTCAAAATATAGTAACTTTTAACACCCATTAAAACCTAATGTAGTATGCTAAATTTCGCAACTTAACTAATTTAATTTTTATTTGCCCTTTCATTTTTATAGAATTTAAGAGATATCTAGCTCTCTTAAAATCTTTTCTTATTAAATAAGAAAAAAATATCTAATATAGTCTAATAATATTTTAGAAATCAGATGAGTAAATTATTTCTGTGTTTATACATTGAAACTTGTGCTGAACATAAGTAAATCAATGTGTATATATTTAATTACATAATTAAATATAGTGTGACATAATTTAAAAATATATATTGTAATATTTTGTGTTTTTACAAGAGAAAATTCTTCTTGGATGAATTCAAAATGTCCCAGTTTATTTGAAGGAAATTCAGCAATTACATAATTAAATTAAAATAAGACTTATATTAAATGCAATACAAGGAAGCATAATTTTCTATGGGGAAGTATTTTTGCTAACTATATGGAGTTATATAAGTACTTTTAAAATGCTCAAAATACTAGTTAAAGAATGAAGAATTGAAACTAGTTCATTTACAACGCTCACGTTTAATTTCAATATTATAAAAAGAAATAGGTTTTCGAAAATATGTAATGGGAAAAAAGAAACACTATTTAATTTATTTTTTTAAATATTCGATGTTTTATTCTTTTAAAAAGGGCTGCAAAGTCACTGTAAATCATAAATTGTTTACTTCGACTTCAAATCCAATTATATTATGCATGCAATTTCATTTTCTGTTCAGCACAAATTTCAATAATTAGCAAAAGTACATTTAAGTAAATGAATACAGAAATAATTTACTAACCTTTTTAAATTGAGTGTGCTTTTTGTTGGTATGTTATCTTGTGTAAGCCGTTAAACATTTGAATATGTGCCATCCAACATTTTGCCCGAGAACACTACACCGTGTAAGCGAAGCTAGCAAACACTCCCGAAAAAATTTCTGCCAAGCAGAATGAAAAGGGGGCTTCTTATTGGATGGAAGATAAAAGGCTATAAAAGTTTGAAATACTTCAAATCAACCTGAGTAGGGGGAGGGGGTCCCTTTCCCCACAGTCAGCCTCACCTATGAACAGGGCCCGTTTATCGGCAGGGCAACCGGGGCATTTGCCCTGGGCCCACCAATTTCAAGGGCCCAAAAATGTTGTATTTTTAAACAAATTTATGCTTGATAAAAAATTTTCATTTGTTAAAAAATTTTGTATCGAAAAATATGTCATTCATGACTTCAATCGGGACCTAGCTTCTAGGTACGTTATAACCGGTGTGCACTGTATTTATATTTAGTGTTTAAACAAACAGTATATTTAAGTAGCTATATGTGTCTAAAATAACTTAGATGCATAATACTGTTTTCGTGCAATTTCCCGTAAAATATTTATGGTCCGGTGCAAAGGCCCCAAAATTTGTGTTTGCCCTGGGCCCAATATTGTGATGATCGGGCCCTGCCTATGAATAGTCTTTTCGAAGTCAGATTCCGACCTCGGCTCGACTGACCAAAAATACCTGAGACCGAGGAGTATATATGAAAGAAGGAAGTTGGTTGAGTTTTCTCCCGAGGTTAGGGAGTTGCAGAATTAATTACACGTAGGTGGTATAGTTTCAGTGGACGTTAAATGGACGTCGAACAAAAATTCCCGATTATGAGCCAGTGAAATAGATAGTCGGCCAACTTTTTACTTAACATTCTAGCTGCCTGGGACAGATCTAATTATTTAGCAATCATTGCAGACTCATTGCAGAAATATAGCATTAAAATAGCTCCGTCTTTTTTTGCGCAGAATGACAGAAAAAGAAACCTCATGCAAGGTCATCGCAGTATTGTGCCAAATCTGGACAAACTGTCATGAGCGGACATAGAAGACTTAGCGAACATGGCCCATCTTAATTTTGATGGTTATACCGCAACATCCCCGATCACTACCATTCCCTTCAGTACTATTTAAGCCTTTGCACTGTCACTGTGACAAAATTTGTCTTTATCACAAGAGCGGTCTCTGGATAGATCGCAAACAAAACTTGAAAAATTAAATCATTTAGATACAAAGATTTTCAGTGATTATGCAACGATATTACGGGTCACTAACATATAATGTACTGTACTAGAAATTTAAAATACAGAGTGCACTGGTTATAACGTACCTAAAAGCCAGGTTCCGATTGATGTCCTATATTTATAATGTTATTTAACTTCTGTTAAACTGTACTTAACAAAAGTATATACTTCGGCTATAACGTACTTTTTATACCAAAGCCAAAAATAAAATGTTGTTTTTCTTAAGAATTTTATTTCCTTTTCCTCGGAAATTTCAGTACCTTCAGAAACACTTGTCAGTTTTCCGATTTCCTAGCAAGATGAATTGTGTATGAATGAAGAGAGCGATCTTTTATCTTTTTCGCCTGCTAGGTAGGGCTAAGAACAAGACCATCTTATTTATTTGTCATTCATCCATGTAAATGCCTTCTGAAAAGCCCTATCTATAATGATTCTGATGATAGTGAAGAAGAAACAGAGGAGCCTATACCAAGCATACCCGACGCATTAAATGCTGCAAAAACATTATCACGATTTTTTGAATGTCGCATTGATGATGCAGAGACTCTACAATAGTCTATTATGGATATCCAAAACGGTATTTTTAAAGTAGCATCTGCCCATTTAAAACGAAAGAAAATTACAAATTATTTATCTCAATAAAAATTGTAAGTATTAAAGAATTTTCTCTGTTTAATTTAAATTTTAAAAAGGCAGACCTGTTTAAAACACAGATTATAATGAAATTATGAGCCCACTTTCTTTTATTTATTTATTTATTTTATTTTTTGTGTAATAATGAATCTTACTGGCGGTACTGCTTATAACGTACTACTTTTTTAGGTCCCGTGAGAGTACTTTATAACCGGTGTCTACAGTATTGTAATACCCGGAGTTGCACGATTTTCTGATCTTTACTATTATTATTTCTAGTTGTCTGATAGTGGTCGAAATTCGACCGTAGAGCATTGGATTTTTTAATTTGAGCGTGGATAAAGTTCTCTGTCAAAGAGTATGTCAAGATTGCATATATAGTGGAACCCATTAAAGTGACCACCTTGGCTAAGGGACCATCTGTCTATAGTGACCACTTTTGTACAATATTTCACTTTACAACCACCCAGTGGCGCACCCAGAGTTTCAGTTTGGGGTGGGTGAAGCTGGGATACAAATTTTGCTGAACTCTGCTGCAGTGACCTCAATTAGTTAAACTCTATTTTAACGTCAAAATATTCTGTATCACTTGACTGTCCCATAGAACGCAAGCAATGTAACTCGTTATAGAGTCATAAATAATTATCTGTCCTTTTCTTAAATGCTGTAACCGAGTTTAACAGTGTTTCATTTACTAACTGTAAGTGTTTATTTAAAAACTGTCTTTTTTGGTAAAAAATACTCTAGAAATAATTTGAAGATAATTAAAAAAAGAGAGACAAAGAAAAAAAAATAATTCACATTAGCGACAATTTTCATTTTTTAAAGCTTTTCACTTCTAACTTTCTACATTTAAGGAGGGGGGGGGGGCTTGAGCCCCCATAGTCCACTCCGTGGGTATGCCTATGCAACCACCACACTTTTCTATGAAAACAGTGTTTTTGTAAAAACTGTATCATATTTTGCTAAATGCAAAGGTAGCTCCAGCTTGCGGGTCTTATAGGGGTCATCTTCCTCTACCGACCTTAAATTCTATATGTTCCCGTACGATTTCACATATTCAGTTTGCGTTTTGAACAATTTAGGCCCGAAAGCAGAAAGTGCAGCGTACGTTGCAGAACAATCACAGTCTTTTCAGAACATTTAATCTTTTAAAAAGAAGACATGAAGTGATGCGTTCTGCAGAATAATTATAGAGAAGTGCCGTTCACGCTATCTCATTTCTCTTCACTTTTCATATCTATTTTGCATTTTACCGTGATCTGCCAGATTTGGACAAAATGCCTGCAGAACATTTGCAACTGTTTGAAGACATGTTGCAGAGCACTGAGTATAATTCTGTTCCTGGGAATTTAGGCTAATCTAAAATTTCCAGTGGCATCCTCCGAAAATTCAGACTGGAGCCGTCCTTGGCTAAAGGCCCATTATGTTCGGAGTTAAAAATCTAAAACCATCAAATGATTGAACTCTACCTGCTGAGACGTCCCACTAACCATGTATAAAAACTTGCTTCCTCAATAAATTTGCACTTTTACTATTTGCATGGTAAAATAGTACCAGAATATTTTATAAGTGGAATTAAAATTCTTTTATTGCCAGCAAACTTCGCAAGCAATAGCATTATGATATATAAACTTAGTGTGCATTCTTGTTGCAGTGACTAATACTTCCTTTGTATTTAAATTTCTGATTAGTGCCAACGATGCAATTAACTTTCAATACTTACTTATGTAGTGGCAAACTACTGAATTTTTCAGTTAGCCAGGCGCAAATCTCGTCAACTGCTTTTTCTGGGAAACATTTAAAGACTATTTCTGAAACACTGTCATTCCCCAAAACAAAGCCTGAAATTTTAATCTGTATACAAAATAGTATTTATGTACAGAATTCAATATACTAAAAAGAAATGTGTATGCTTATTGGTTACATAATGTGGAATCGGGGAAAATGTGGAATTAAATTAAAATACGAAGTTGAATTAAACTTCCAAAATATGGAAAGGGATAAACAACTATGTTCTGGAAGTTGCTTTAGGTTTGTAAGCATTTGGCAGATCACAATTATTTGGCAATTTTTCACTTGCCCTCAGCTGTGTGTGTGTGTGTATGACGTTAAAAAACTCCAAAACCGTTTGACCGATCACCTTGAAATTTGATACACCTAATATTCCAGTAAATTTAGGGTTTGATATGAAAGTAATTCATAATGAGCTGAATTTTTCAGAATTAGCTCTTTATGACTAGTAAAATAAAACCTAAAAAGACTCTGAAGTTCTCATGTGGGCTTCTATCAAAGATGGCCGCCAAGCACTTTTCGCCTTTTCCGATGTTTTTTCCTGTTTCCAAGTCATATATGAATATTTTTTACTTCTGAAAAATTCTGTGACATCTACTAAGATATTGTTTTGATATAGACATAGCAACGAATGAGTTTTACATTCATTTATTTGTCGTCAAATGAACGAAATTCCTTCCCCCTTCGCCTCGTACTTTTGAATCTATTTATAAGTCTTTCGCATATTTTTGTAATCCTAATTGTGAGAATTATTTTCAAAATTTTGTTTTGAAAAATGGTAGATGTTCCATTTTTCTATATATAAATCTCGTACTTTTGAATCTAAAGTAGAACAAGTTTATTTATTACAAGGCACAAAATCTTAAATCCAAAGTAAAATTATAATAAAACATTATAGCAATACTTAAATAAATAAGCTAAGAATTTTGTAAAAAATGATACAATTTAAAACAAAAATACCAGACTGATACTCATTCAGCGTAGTAATCGTTATCATCGTCTTCAAATCCGTTACTAGGAAGAACTGAATTTGAACATGACTCTGCTAAGCAAGACGCACAGAATCTAGAACACGCCTTCTTGCATTGGCATCTTTCATCACAATCCCTTGCATCAGTTATTTTGCACTCACAAGAGATTAGCTGCAGAAGTTCTTCGGGTGCTTCCCTTCATTGCAATCCTTCATTGGGCCAAGTGCCTTTTTTATTTTTGGTATGTCGTAGCATTTTTCTTCGTAGCTGGATGTCTGAGGTCGTAGAAAGAAGAGTGGTTTTTCAGGGTTACTTCGTGCGATGAGAATTGTCAACAGATCTGTATCAGTACCTACTACTTACCTAAGTCTTTAGTCATGGAGAAGGTTTTTATGCTATCCATTTTCCACTAGCTCACTGCTAGGTGCGCTGCAGAACGTCAAATTCTATTCGACCGCTTGCTATGAAAGTACCATTTAACCAATTTTGACGAAAATTGGTACGTGAAGATATTTGAATACGGAGAATATTTTTATACTATACATTTTCCTATAACTTGCCGCTAAATGGCGCTGCAGAGCATGGATTTCTATTCCGTTCGACCACTTGCTACAAAAATACCTTTCAGCCAATTTTGATGAAAATTGGTAATTGGATATTTGAACATGTTGGAGAATATTTTTACATTATCCATTCTGTTATAACTTGCCGCTGGATGGCACTGCATAGCGTCAAATTCTATTACGTTCGACCGCTTGCTATGAAAATACCGTTCAATCAATTTTGATGAAAATTGGTTATTTGTGGATATTTGAATATGGAGAATATTTTTACATTATCCATTTTGATATAGAATATTTTGAACTTCTGCTAGATGGCGCTACACAACGTCGAATTCTATTCCGTTCAAGCGCTTGCTGTGAAAATACCGTTGAAGTGATTTTGATGAAAATCGGTACATGTGGATATTTGAACATGGAGAATATTTTTACACTATCGGTTTTGCTGTAACTTGCCGCAAGATGGTGCTGCAGCGCATCATCTTCTATACTGTTCGATCAATCGCCATCAAAAATTTTATACTAACACATATCAGCACCGAAAATACATTCTAACTATTCATTTAGCTGTTACTCACTACTAGATGGCACTGCAGCGCATTATTACTTTAACTCGCCATTAGATGCCTATGTAGCTCACTAACTTCTTGATCGGACATTTGGTCTCTAATGAAAATGGGTAGACATATACTTGAACACGGAGAATATTTTCATGTGATACATTTTGTTATAACTCGCCACTTCGTTGTATAGCACAACATTACTTTAACTCGCCACTAGATGGCGCTGCAACGTATCAACTTCTTATTGTAACTCGCCGCTATATGGCACTGCAGCATATAAAGGCTGTTTAACTGATCGCTATGAAAACTGGCATAGATCGATATTTGAACACGAGAGAATATTTTGGCGTTATCCATTTTGTTATAACTTGCCACTAGATGTCGCTTCAAACAAAGAACTTCAGGACCGTTCAACTAATCGCCATGGAAATTCGTATACAAGCTGTTTGAACGTGAAGAATATTTTCGCTGCATCCGTTTTGCTGTAACTCGCCCTCTGTACCGTTCAACAGATTTCGATGAAAATTTGTACACACAGATTATGAGCACGGAGAATACTTTTACGCTGTCCATTTTGCTATGACTTGCCCCTAGATGGTGATGCTGCGCACCAACTTCAAAACCATTCAACCAGTCACCTTAAAAATTAGTATACTTACACATTTGAGCAGAGATAATATTTTTTTCAGTATTCATTTGGCTGTAGCTCACCACTATAGCCCATTATTACTTTAACTCACCACTAGAGCACTGCAGTAGTCAACTTCTTGATTGTTCAACTGACCGCTCTGAAAATTGGTATACATACATATTTGAACACTGAGAATATTTTCGCGTTATCCATTTTTCAATAACCTGCCCTTTGATGGCACTGTAGCGTATTATTACTTTAATTCACCACTAGATGGCGCTGCAGTGTTTCTTGACCGTTAAACAGTTTTCTATGTAAATTGGTATACATAGATATTTGAACATGAGAATATTTTAATGCTATTCATTTTGCAATAACTTTAAAAATAAATGACGCTGCGCCAAATCATCTTCTTTCACAGTTCAAACAATCGCCGTGAAAGTCTTTAGGCATGATTATTGAACACGGATAATATTTATGCGATATCCATTTTGCTCTATCAATTTATCTATGTATATATAAATAGGCTAAGGAAAATCTTTGTGCCCCTTTTGCAGCAAATTGCACGAACGGAGGAGTGTGAAATTCGGTGAAGTTAAAGTTCGTATGGAGGTGGTTGTGCGAATGTTAAATTTTTGTGTATATGCTAATGCACTATAAAAAAATTACAGAAGTAAATTGGCGAGCAATATTTTGCGCCAAGTCGGATGATGGTTCTATTGTTGTGTCCATTATGAAATCATTAAGTTACAACGGTACAATAGGGTTATAATATTCCAACAAAATTTGCAAAAAATGAAATTGTTTGCCAGTATAGTGAAAATATTATCGAAATACATCAGCAATCAATAGGAGATGAAAATAATATTACATTGTTAATGAGATGTATGGAAATATTTCCTACAAAACATACTCTCGGGTAACATTATTGAAGTCAGTTATTATAACCTTTAAAAAAGATGATTGTACTTTTGTTAATACTGATATACTTAATCGAATACCTGGTGAACTGAGAACATATCATAGCTACTAAAATAATTTGCCATGATGACAGTAAAATTAGTAATTACCCAGTAGAGTTTTTGAGTTCTTTCTCTGTTAACGGTTTGGATAATTTTCAATCAGCCGATAAAAGCCAAAGAATTGAAACCTGCGCCAATTGCAGACAAACTTAACGAGAATCACTGAGCATCATTCCCCAGTACAGAGTTCTTTCATCCGCATTTCTATATTTTGGAATTTTAATTTAATTCCATATGTTTTTCCCATTTCCATATTTTTAACAAACGGTTAATCCAATAAACGTACAGTTTTCTTTTTAGTCTATTGATACTTTTATACATTGTAATTTTTATATAAATACAGGGTGTCGACAGATCAGGGAAATCATGGAAATATCAGGGAATTTTGCAAAAATATTTAAAAATCGGGGAACTTTCGTTTTTGTCTAGTGAACTAGATCATTTTTAATTGTCAGTCTGATGTGCGGGTCACTCTGGATCACACGATACTCAACTGATGCACAGATACAGACATTTTACGAATCCAAAACCAGAATATAGATCATACGAGAACATAGAAATATGCAAGTGAGACTCAAGTGATGTAGGCGCTATCACTATACGAATCCGAAAAAGCGCATGTATTCGGACTCGTTCTAAGATGCGGATCATACAAGAAACCGGATATGGGAATCATATCGGCATGTGAATTGCTTCCTGAATAAAGTCATGGGTAAAATGAATGGTAAAAGATGATTTAGTCTTCTACTGTGCCGTTCTGTGGCGTAGCAAGGTGGGGGCGGGGGGGGGGCGGTCCGCCCCGGGTAACACCCGATGGCTTGTACAGCAAAAATTCCAAAAATATCGCATGTATGGGGGCAAAAATGCTCGTATGGGGGGTGACACCACTTATATCCGCCCCGGGTTTCACCCACTGTAGCTACGCCATTGGGCCGTTGTGTTCTTTAAAGTGATGGGACATGAGTGATGCCTACTAAGCTCCCCCGCAAGACGATTTTTTTTATACATAGTGCTCATTTTTAAGCCTTTTTACATATTTTTAAAAATTTCAAACGGTACATTGATTGAAATAAAATAAGTTGACTAGGTGGCCAGTTTATTTTGATCAGTCATCCTTACGCTTAAAATTGAACACTATCTTTATAAAACGAGGAAACTTTCTGCTTCATACTGTCTTTTAGTGTTCAACTAAATTTTATGTTTGGATTTATGAAACTGAACTACATTTTTATTAATATTAAGCATTTTTGTGGTTTTCTATTATTTATTTCCCTATATGAAGCATTCACCTGTTGGTGCATGATACACAATGGTGATTTATGTGAAAGATTATGGTATGCATGCAGGGATCGCGCTGTCGATCGCCAACGTCGCAAATTGCGAAAATAAAATTAGTTTGGCGAAAGAAAATACGTTTTGGCGAAAATATTGACAATTGCTTTTCTTAATGATGTGCGGAAAAATCTAATTTGGCGAATGAATTGGCGAAATATTACAAAGAGCCAGCGCAACCCCTGTGTATATAATTAGTTCTGGAAATTTGATAAAGATAGTCAGGGAAATCCGGGAACTTTTTTTCTCAATTTCTGTAGCCACCCTGAAATACTTTTTTGTATACTGATTAACATTTGAGGCTTTGTTTTGTGGAACAACGATGTTTTTGAGGTTAAAATATTTCAATTTTTAAATAAGCAACGGATTAAAATACCAATTATTATAATAATAATAATGAATTTCCCAGTTTATTTCTAAAGTAAGTTTTAATCAAAATATTGTGTTAAAAAAGAGCAGGGATAAATGCGTTAAAATTGTGGCGTAATTTTTACGCATCTTAAAGCATTTGACGTCATAGATCCTCACTTGAGAATTCGGTACTCCATTTAAAAACTATCGATAGGTTGCAAAAAAAAAAGCCTTTTTTTCTAATCATTTGTGTGGCAACTCAACACAAATTCTCGTGCCATGATTTATTAATGTAATGGCGAAGCTCTCCGAGTTGATGCTATTAAATTCTAACCATTAATTTACATTAAAATTCGTGAAAAATCACCTAATTTATATAATTTTTTTGTTTTTATTTTAAAAAAGGGTGAAAGGAATGTTTCACGATTTGTCAAAATATCAAAAAGTTATGACGGATAGAATTCAAGATGCAGCAGTTTTAAAATTATTTTACGAAAAAATTCGTCAAAATAGACACTTAGTATAAAAATTCCTAAAAAATCTACAAATTATGTTACATATTCAGAATAAATTGTTTTTAAAAGAAAATTTTCTCCTATATCCGATGATACCTATGTCGTTTTACTGCAAGCGTAATTGCCGCCGTTATTACAAATTAGGTGAGAAAAAATTGCATTAAAAAATAATAATTCTAGGTCGAATTTTGAAAAAATCGCTTCAAGGTGCATAACTTTATATCCAGAACTTCATAAGTACCAAATTTGGTGTTTCTAGATTTAGCCGTTTGTCCGTAACGTCGCCGACAGACAGACACACACACACACACACACACCCATAGCCATCTTCTTTTATAATAAGTAGAGAAGTATTATACAGATCAATTTTAACCAGTTTAGACAAGCAAGTATGTTTAATAATGAACATAAAAAAATTAAGGAAGTATTACTTCAACTTCGTAAATTCTATTTCTGAAAAAAAAAAATCATTTTGTGATTAAAAGATGGCGCAATTTGAACTAGCTTTTGCTAGGCTAGCCCAAACTGGTTTCAGCTGAATATTTTGTAAAACAATGTAAAATAATAAAAAGTTTCGTGAACTACTTAGAATCTTTAAATTGCTTATTACTGAAATTCCATTATATTTTCTCGTAATTTAAGATAACAAAGCATCCAGATGGTAAGCCTTTCTCGGGGAGTAATTCAGTTACCGGGTGTCGCCTATTTTTGGCGACTTTTTTTTCTTGCCAACACCCGCTACTTGGCGCTTGTTTTTTTTTTTTTTTTTTTTTTTTTTTTTTTTGTCGCCAAATTTTGCACGTGTGAAACACCATTTTAGAATACGATAAAATAATACAACATGTTGAGCACTGTCAGGAAATACAAATTACTTTAACACATTAAAATTCCACAGATATTCCACTTAAAAAAAAAACAATAAAACAAAATACACCATCCATACTTAACACTAAAAATTGTCAGCAAATTCAGTAACAGGCAATTCAAAATGAGCAAACAGTAAACCACTTTTAACTAAAAAAATTTCAGAATATTAAGCAATCTAGTTCTACAGCTGTGTAAACTATGCAACCAGTGGACCGTTTTTAACTAAAAAAACCTCAGTGGATTCAGCAACCTAGTTGTACAGCTATGTAAACTATGCAACCAGTGGACCGTTTTTAACTAAAAAAACCTCAGTGGATTCAGCAACCTAGTTGTACAGCTATGTAAATTCGGCAACCTGTGGTCCGTTTTTAACTAAAAAAAACTCAGTGGATTCAGCAACCTAGTTGTACAGCTATGTAAACTAGGCAACCAGTAAACCGTTTTTAACTAAAAGAACAACAGTGAATTAAGCAACCTAGTCATATAGCTAATGTAAACTGGGCAAACACAGGCCCGTTTTCAACTCAAAACAACATCGGTGGATTAAATAACCTACTTATACACATTTACAATTCACATTGAAAACCTTAAGCAATTGCAAAAATTCTTTAAAAAAAACCCTTACCTTTATCTAAAGAAACTCCTGAGAAATATCCAAAACGCACAACAGCTAATAACATAACACCAAAACGCTTTCTTTTACTAACTAACCACAAAACCAACATATACTAACCACACACCAAACACCAATAACACAAAACAAGAACTGACTCACCGATTTCAAATTTCCTCGTTTTAAAACCTTGGTTTACCGATTACAGTTAAATTGCCTTAACCAATCACAAAATCCCTTTACCAAACATCCTGGTATCGTTTAATGAACCCACCGAGCGTTTTTTCATCAAACTACAGCATCATCCAACACCTCAACTTAATCTACACAGGTTACACCAGACATCTGACTCTAAAGCTAAAGTAAACAAACTTTCGACCAAACTCCAAGCTTGGTGACACATCGGCGCTTGGCGAGGACACCCGGTAGCTGAATTTCCCCCCTTTCTCGTGTTCCCGTAATGCTAAAAATCCAAATTAAATTTAGAAGTGTCAACACCTGGAAACATAAATTGTATTCAACAGTAGATGGCCACGATTGAAGAGTGTTTTGAAGACAAAGATTGCAACTGAGATTAAGAGAGACATCAACATTTATTTATCGTAAATTAATACAGGAAAATATTACGGACTATTTAGCTTCATAAGTACTGGCAAAAGATTTTGAAGAATTCTTTTAAAACTATTAAAAATATCGTTAATTCAAACTTGCTGCTTTACTTTGAAGAAAAACCATACTGATCGAAAAAAACTTTCAATCTTCAGAAAAAAAAACAAAGTAACGGTAGATGCACAAAGTTCGATGTGACAGCGAGGTTTGTACTTTAAAAGAAACTTTAACTAACTTGTACTTTACTTAAAAGGGTTAAAAAGGAGTGTTATTTAGCATTGATAAAAACATACTGTCATTCAAAGATTAAGTTAATTAAAATCACATTTGGATGGCTGTAAAAACTATCTTAAACTAAAGAGCATTCTCGCTCGCCGGAACGGCTACATCGCCTCTACTGCCTGCTTCCTGCTGTTTCTGCTCCGATGACGGCGAAAAATTCTCCTTTTATTTACGAACGTCGGCGGCGCATCTCATTACTGAGTTGTTTCCCAGCTTCTTACTTGAACGACGTTTACCGGGCTTCTAAAGCGCGCCAGTGATTGGGCGAACGGCTTTTAGCAACGCCCCCTAGAGAGGAAAGCCGCGGCGCTTACTTGTGACGTAACACCGAGTAGGTAAAGCAAAGCGATTCCATTGGGTTTCTCCTCTCTCTCGCGGTGCTTTTAGCAGCTTCATCCGGGCGATGCTTACTGCATCAACCAACTCACTACACAGTTTCAAGATGGCGGTTGTTTACGAACGGGAGATTTGTACCCTGCGTCTTAAACAAACATTGACGCAAGTAAAAAGTTTTAAAAGGATTTATATTTAATAAGAAGTTATTCTCTTAAATTCACTTGACTTTTAAGTAATTTATTTACGTTAGGAAATTCATTAAACTGACTTTAAGCTATTTAAAAACTTTATTTAAACGTTTTTGTTGCAGCCTTTAAAGATGGATAACTTCATAATTTAGGTAAGTTAAAAAGTTAAATAAACATAAGAGATGGGAAATACATTGTTCACAAATAACTATTATTGGGAACATCTCGACCTATGGCCTAAAGATGGCGGGAAAATGTTCAAATTAGATAAACCGATACCGGAAGAGTATTCGCTGTGTCGCAAGATCAAATAACGTTCGACTTCGTTTGAATAAGAAATTTTGTTCACATTCCAAGTTTTCAACGCTCGCGAGGGAAAACGTTCGAATTCTGTTTCGTTTGACTCTTGTCCTAAAATTTAACTTTCCCAGAAAACAGAAATCACGGCTAAGTAAACTTTCCCTATGGCAAATTTTAAGGAATCAAATATCAAATTCGTAACACAGAAAAGTAGATTGAGGGGAAACATATATTAATTATATTGTACTGAATTATTTTCTTTTGGCAGAGGTATTTTATTCGTTACACGTGGTTTTTATTTCTTAAATATTCGTAAAAGTGAAGTACGATGTGACAATATTTACTGTGATTAATATTTCCATAATTCCTTTCTATTCGTCTCATTGAAATACAATATTTATATTTTGAGTTTGTGTATAAAATATTCTTTTTTTCCCATTTCATTTCAGGATTTCAGTTTACGCCTCTTTTAGAATCCTAACAGTACTTGTATCGCATGCCCAAACAGTGTCAAGATTTCATATTTTAGTTGCTATATAAAGATCGATGAAATTGTTTGTCTGTGAAAAACTTGCCGCATTAAACAACAGTGTTGCCTTAAAATTTCAAATTTAATAATAGGAGAGCACGGAAATAAATCCTTTCAGTGGATGATTGAAAACCGTATATATAGTATGCAAACACATAAAAAGATAAATATGCATATACATCAAAAGATTCATTCGTGAACGATGCATGTCGTAAAGCATTTTAAAACCTTTAAATTAAGAAACACATCCCTGTAACGTATTGTGTATAAAGAAATGTCCTCGACCTCCCTTTCGACAGAGCATGCAGGAGTTTTCAACAAGAATAAAAAAGCACATAAGTGTGAAGTGTGTCAAAAAGCATTTTTTCAGTTAGCAAATTTAAAATTGCATAGTTGTATCCACACTGGGGAAAAACCATTTGTGTGCGAAGTATGTCAAAAAGCATTTTCACTCATGACAAATCTTAAAAGTCATGCTCGTGTGCACACAAGGGAAAAACCATTTGTGTGCGAGATATGCAAAGAAGCGTTTTCATGGAAGTCAGTTTTAAAAACGCATACTCGTATCCACACTGGGGAAAAACCGTATGTATGTGAAGTGTGTCATAAAACATTTAAACAGATAGGACATTTAAAAAAGCATTGTCGCAGCCACACAAGTGAAAAACCATATGTGTGCGAAGTATGTCAAAAAGCATTTTCACTCAAGACAAATCTTAAAAGTCATGCTCGTGTGCACACAAGGGAAAAACCATTTGTGTGCGAGATATGCAAAGAAGCGTTTTCATGGAAGTCAGTTTTAAAAACGCATACTCGTATCCACACTGGGGAAAAACCGTATGTATGTGAAGTGTGTCATAAAACATTTAAACAGATAGGACATTTAAAAAAGCATTGTCGCAGCCACACAAGTGAAAAACCATATGTGTGCGAAGTATGTCAAAAAGCATTTTCACTCAAGACAAATCTTAAAAGTCATGCTCGTGTGCACACAAGGGAAAAACCATTTGTGTGCGAGATATGCAAAGAAGCGTTTTCATGGAAGTCAGTTTTAAAAACGCATACTCGTATCCACACTGGGGAAAAACCATATGTATGTGAAGTATGTCAAAAAGCATTTTCACAGAAGTCAAATTTTGAAAGACATGTTCGTGTGCACTCATTTGAAAAAACATTTCTGCGCGAGGTATGTCAGAAAGAATTTTCAGAGATAGGAAATTTAAAAGCCCATGGTCGTATCCACACCAAGTGAAAAACTATGTTTGTGCAAGGTATGTCAAGAAGCATTTTCACAGATGTCAAGTTTAAACATCCATGTTCGGATCCACAGTTGTGCGAAACCATTTACTTTCGAGGTGTGCCAAAAAGCATTTTCACCGAAAATAAATTTTAAAGCACATGCTGGTATCAAAACTGGTGAAAAACCATGTGATAAACCATATATAGGTGAAGTGTGTCAAAAAGCATGTTCTCAGTTGGATAATTTCAAAGTGCATTCTTGTATCCGCCAGCGAAAAAACCATTTGTGTTCGAGGTATGCTTAAAACCATTTTCATAGAAAAGAGATTTAAAAAGACATGCTCCTATCCACACTGTTTGAAAACCATACAATAGCGGACTGTGCCAAAATCATGTTCGCAGATGTCAGATTTAAAAATGCATATTCGTTTCCACACAAGGGAAAAGCCATTTGTGTGAAAAGTATGTCAAAAAGGATTATCACACATAACAAGTCTTAAAAATCATGCTCCTGTTCACACTAGGGAAAAAAACCATTTTTGTGCGAGATATGCTAGGAAGCGTTTTCTCGGAAGTTACGTTTAAAAACGCATTCTCTTATCCACACTGGGGGGAAAACCACATGAATGTGAAGTGTGTTTGATAGCATTTACACAGAAGTCAAGTCTTAAGGAACATTCTTGCAAGCATTATCACTGATGTCAAGTTTTTAAAAAAGTTTTCTTGTGCACACAGGTGAAAAAAAAAAATCTCTCTATGATCTAAGTATATGTCAAAATGCAGTTTCAGAGTTTAAAATATTAAAAAATGCATGCTCGTATGAACACAAATGAAAAATCGGTTGTGTGCGAGGTATGGCCAAAAGTATTTTCGTACAGATCAAATTTAACTACGCATGTTAAATTATCCACTCTGGACAAAAATGTACATGAAGCGTTTCGAAAAACATTTTCAAAGATGTCAAATTTGAAAGTGCACATAGCCACACTGAGAGTACATGTTAACTAGAAGAAGGATTCTCCAAACACAGTCAAGTCGAAGAATCGTGCTCGTCTACACACAAGTGAACAACAGTCTGTGTATGACAATACCGAAAAGCGTGTAACAGATATAAAATTTAAAATTGTATGCTCGTTCCCATAGAAGAAAAAAATAATTTCTGTGCAACAAATGCCGAAGAGCATTTTCACAGATGTGAAGTTTCAAAACAGCTGCTCGTATCCACACTGGGGAAAAACCATATGTGTATGAAGTGTGTGAAAAGCATTCACATAAATGTCATATTTAATAAAACATGCCCGTAACCACACTTATTGAAAGCAATGAAGATGTGACTGCATCATTTATGACGCTGTAACTTTTGAAAAAGACGTGCAATTGTCCACACAGAGGAATTTATGTATGTTCAGTATTCAGTCCCTGGAACGTTATGAACATACGCACACTAATGGCATTTTTTCGTAATTGAATATAGAGATAAATTCCCCCCCTCCACGAAAACAACAACAAAAAAAAAAAGAAAACACTTCGGAGTGATATTTTCAAACCACGATTCCTCCGCCTCTGTAACTGTGTCTTTCAACAGTGTTAGATCGATGGTATCTGATGCGTTTTTCCCTCAAGACCAACATAAGCAGACTCCCTGCACCGCTCCACATTGTGAATCTGGATTCGTCTGTGAAGAGTGCAGAAACCCATCGCTGTCTGGCGCAGGAAACGTATTATTTTGCCCAACATAAGTGAACCCTTCTCTGTCCTCCGTTGAGGATGACACCTATACCTGGTCACCTTCGTATAGAGACCTGCACTGTGAAAGCGTCTTCGCATCGTACTAGTGGATGTTCTACTCCCTGATGCTACAGAGTGTTTTGCAACAAGTTGTTGCCCAGACATGCTTCATCTCTTTCAGACCGAAATAGCTAGAAAACGGTCTTCTGCAGGTGTGTTAGCTTGTGGTCGGCCCGGAACATGTCTTATAGACTGGATACATATTCTTGTGATTGGCATTCATCCCAGAGTCGTTAGACCATGGTGCGAGACACATCGAGATGCCTAGAAGCAGAAGCATCAGCCTGTGACGACCCCATTTCCATACATCGCCGGCTACCTTAACGAATTGGACAAACAGCTTCCACTAGATATTGCTGGACTCTACTGCTTATTGTTAATGAATCTGTCTACAACAGTTGCAAATCAATAAAGTTACACGTGTATTCACGAAAGCCTGCTATTTGCGAATTTTTCTCTGATTCATCAATACATGTTCTTTTCTGCAAAATAAGAGGGCTAGCTGTCCTTTTTGCACAAGCTTTTTTAAAATTCGTTATTTCATTTATATAAACTATGAATTTTATTGTTACTACCATTTTTTTATACTGAGCTTCTAGAAACATGTTGTACCTTAATTTTTGAAGGCCATTGTATATTAGGTTACCGCCATACAAGATGTATGGATTATTTTTCCGTGTAAAACATTAAAACTAATCGTCATATATTATTATGCATAAAGGTTGAGGCATTTAGCATAGCGAGATTTTCATTTCGCCTTCGTGGCAAATATCCTAGTTGTACACAAATGTTTATTACAAGAGGGAATCCTAGACTAGAATTAAACATATTCTAGATTAATACGCAAGAAAGAAATTATGGAGTTTAAAATACAGATCTAATTATTTAACAATCGTTGCAGAAATATAGCATTAAAATAGCTACTTCTTCTTTTGCGCTGAATGACAGACAAAAAAAAAAAAAAAAAACCTCATTCGAATTTCAACAATGCAAGCCAATACAAGAAGGTTAAGTCTATAGTAGACATGTTTTCAATGATTATTCCACAACGGCATGTCCCATCGCTACCATTTTAATTCAATAACATTTTCGTGTGGTCGTTGTGGTATTGTGCCAGATCTTGATAAGCTGTCATTAGCGGACATAGAAGATTTAGCGAACATCGCCTATCTTGATTTTGTTGGTTATACCTCAGCAACTTCCCGGATAACTACCATTCCCCTTCAGTACCGTTTATGTCATTGCACTGTGCCTGTGACAAAATTTATCTTGACCACAAGACCGGTCTCATGGTAGTTCGTTAACAAAACTTGAAAAATTAAATCAATCAGATACAAAGATTCTCAGTGATCATACGATATTACCGATCACTAACATCTCGCTACAGTATAATCTATGCCATAGCTACTGTGCTAAAAATTTAAAATATTGTAATACCCTAACTTGCGAGAACCCGGAATTGCACGCATTTTGATCTCGTCAATTAGTCTTCATCATCATCATTATTACTTCCTTGTACGTAGTATAAGGAAGTAATGTGATCCCGAAAAATTTGGGGAGCCAAATTTCGACATAAAAACCGATTTTGACTACCTCTAAATTTAATTTAAAAAATTTTTTCGATGCATCTCATCGTAGGCTAGCATGCACGATCATATTAACGCGTCTGCAACTCATTTTGACCAGTGGCGAGTCTACTGTGGCCAGTTTTTCCATGCCGTCTGTACGTACGTACGTATGTACGTACGTACGTATGTATGTAACTCGCATATCTCAAAAACTATTGGTCGTAGAATGTTGAGATTTGATATTTAGGATTGTTCTATGATCTAGTTGTGCACCTCCCCTTTTGGTGGCAATCGAATGGATAGTTTATGTACAGGACCGCCCAAAAGATTCGAAATACATTACGCTCTATGGGCCGAAATTCATTAAACTCGCCTAACTCAAAAGCTATTAGGCGTAGAATGTCGAAACTTCATATTTTGGATAGTTGTAACATCTAGTTGTGCACCTCCCCTTTTGGTTCCATTCGACTGGATAGTTTATCTACAGGACTGCCCAAAACATTCGAAATACATTACACTCAATGGGCCGAAATTCATTAAACTCGCATATCTCAAAAACTGTTAGGCGTTGAATGTTGAAACTTTATATTTAGGATTGTTGTAACATCTAGTTGTGCACCTCCCCTTTCGGTTCCATTCGACTGAATAGTTTATCTACAGGACTGCCCAAAAGATTCGAAATACATTACGCTCTATGAGCCGAAATTCATCAAAGCGTTTTTTAGAGGTATTGGGATATTTCAAACGTCTCAGAAGTGATATATGCTGTAAAGAGTTAGAAAATGAATTTCTCCATTAAAAAAAGTGTCTTTATCATTTCTAGTTCTGCTACAGGAACACTCAAAAGATTTTCAATACATTACGGTCAATAGCAATTTTAGGGGCATTCATCCATTTCAAGCACAATACCGTCCTACCACATAAGTTAGGTAATGGTCCGACCACGGTCACGTGCCTCCCTCAAGAACTATGCCAAAAGTCGCCAAGCTTGGCGACTTTTGGTGTACGTGTGTGCATATTTAACTCTCAAATCTCAAAAACTATTATGAAATTTCATATATAAGAATGTTGTAACATCTAGTTGTGCATCTCGATTTTTGGTTCCAATCTACTGGAGAGTTTATTTACAGGACCACCGAAAAGAATTTCAGTACCTTAATGTCTATGGACATCTTCATTATAATACAACTGTAGACAGTCATTGTTTGGTACATGCCCAAAATCTCGCCATTTGTCATCGTTCTTGGCGAGTTTTGGCGAAATATCGCCAAATTTGGTGATAATCTGTCATTGTTTGGTTTATCTACAGGACCGCCCAAAAGATTCGAAAAACATTACGCTCTATGAGCCGAAATTCATCAAAGCGTTTTTTAGAGGTATTGGGATATTTCAAACGACTCAGAAGTGATATATGCTGTAAAGAGTTAGAAAATGAATTTCTCCATTAAAAAAAGTGTCTTTATCATTTATAGTTCTGCTACAGGAACACTCAAAAGATTTCCAATACATTACGGTCAATAGCAATTTTAGGGGCATTCATCCATTTCAAGCACAATACCGTCCTACCACATAAGTTAGGTAATGGTCCGACCACGGTCACGTGCCTCCCTCAAGAACTACGCCAAAAGTCGCCAAGCTTGGCGACTTTTGGTGTACGTGTGTGCATATTTAACTCTCAAATCTCAAACTATTATGAAATTTCATATATAAGAATGTTGTAACATCTAGTTGTGCATCTCGATTTTTGGTTCCAATCTACTGGAGAGTTTATTTACAGGACCACCGAAAAGAATTTCAGTACCTTAATGTCTATGGACATCTTCATTATAATACAACTGTAGACAGTCATTGTTTGGTACATGCCCAAAATCTCGCCTTCTGTCCTCGACCTTGGTGAGTTTTGGCGAAATATCGCCAAATTTGGCGATAGTCAGTCATTTGGTCCATGCCCAAAGTATCGCCATTTGTCATCGTTCTTGGCGAGTTTTGGCGAAATATTGCCAAATTTGGTGATAATCTGTCATTGTTTGGTTTATGCTTAAAATCTCGCCAAATGTCGTCGGCATTGACGAGTTTCGCCGAAATATCGCCAAATTTGGCGCCAAAAATTATTTCCTATTTTGTATAACTCTAAAACTTTAACCCGTAGATTTTTTAACTTTGTATTTAGAACTATTGTAATATCTAACTGTTTTCAATATCTTTTTTGACAGCAATCGACTGAGAATTTATTTACATGGTGAGCCAAATGACTTTGAATACATTGAGGTGTATAGATGAATTCAATTCATTGAAAGTCTGTGGTCAATGACTACTTTGGCTATCCCCAAAATCTCGCTGACTATCTCAAGTTTGTCGGCTTTTGGTGAAATATTTCCAAATAAAGTGTCAGAAGGAAATCTTTCAAATTGAACTCAGCTTGGCGATATCGAAATATTTGGCTAGAAATCGCTAAACCTTACTATTATTGATATTTTATCTCTTTCAAACAAATAAATTTAGAGGAAGTGCGTCGAAAATATTTTTGATCTAATGGACGTGCAAGGAAGTCATGTGTTGGACACATCAGATTTTTATTATTATTACTACTACTTGCTCCCCCCCCCCAAAAAAAAAACTTGCGAAATTGCGATTTCAATAATATAATTTGTCATACGTATGTATTATTTAAGTTTATATGTATTTATTTTTACTAAATTATTGTTCCATTTTGTCTCCAGCCCCAGTTAAAAATAATTAGTATGTACAGCTGCGGGGAAAAAAAAAACAATTGCTCTTAATTTGGCCATTATTCGTCGGACTGCAAAGTTATATATACCATTCGTTTGCAAATAACGTATACTTTAATTTTCTAGTAATTTAACTTGCATAAGGGGCCGTCTTCATATTTAATTCTGCATCTTGTAAAACAATGTATCTGAATATTTCCTTGTACAATGTAAAATAATAAAAAGTAATTTAAGATAACGAGGAATCCAGCTCCTAAGCCTTTCTAGACCTACGGCCTAAGATAGCGCGAGAGTATTCGCGGTGTCACACACATGAACGAATAGCGTTCCACTTCCTTTGAATAAGAAACTTTGCATTCATTCCAAGTTTTCAACGCTCGCGAGGGAAAACGTTCGAATTCTGTTTCACTTGACTCTCGCCCTAAAATTTAACTTTGGCAAAACACAGAAATCACACCAAATAAACTTTTTCCTATGGGAAATTTTAAGGAATCAAATGTCAAATTCGTAACACAGAAAAGTAAATTGAGCTGAAACATATATTAATTATATTGTGTTGAATTATTTTCTTTTAACAGAAGTGTTTTATTCATTACACGTTATTTTTATTCGTTAAAGTGAATTAGACAAAATGAAGTAAAATGTGTCAATATTTACTGTGAGTGATATTTCCATAATTCTTTTCTATTATCTCATTGAAATACAAAATTTATATTTTGAGTTTCTGTATAAAATACTTTTTTATTTCCCCCTTTTCATTTCAGGATTTCCGCTTTCTCCTCTTGCAGAATCCTAACAGCACTATATATTATTTCCATACAGTGTCAAGATTTCACTTTTTAGTTGTTATATAAAGATCGAAAAAATTGTTTGTCTGTGAAAAACTTATAGCATTAAACAACATATTGTTGCCTTAAAATTTCAAATTTAATAATAAGAGAGCAGGGGAAAAAATCCTTTCACTGCGTTATTAATAGCCTCATATACATAAAAAGATAAATATGCATATACATAAAAAGATTCATTCGTGAACGATACAAGTCGAAAAGCATTTTAACACCCTCAAATTAAGAAACACATACTTGTAAACGCAATTGTGCATAAAGAAATATCCTCAACCTCGTTTTCGATAGAGCATGCTGGAATTATGAACAAGAGTAAAAAAGCATGTAAGTGTGAAGTGTGTCAAAAAGCATTTTCAAGCATATCACATCTTAAATGTCACGCTCTTCAGCACAAGAATGAAAAACCATTTGTGTGTGAAATATGCAAAGCAGCATTTTCACGGGAGTCAAATTTAGAAACGCATGCTCGTATGCACACCGGGGAAAAACCATACGTATGTGAAGTGTGCCAAAAAGCATTTTCACAGCTGGTACTTTTAAAATCCCATGGTCGTATCCACACAGATGAAAAGCCATTTGTGTGCGAAGTATGTCAAAAAGCATTTTCACACATGGCAACTCTTAAAAATCATGCTCGTATTCACACAATGGAAAAACCATTTGTGTGCGAGCTATGCAAAGAAGCATTTTCACAGAAGTCACATTTAAAAACGCATACTCTTATCCACACGGGGGAAAAACCGTATGTATGTGAAGTGTGTCAAAAAGCATTTTCACAGATAGCAAGTTTAAAAGCCCATGGTCGTATCCACACACATGAAAAACCATTTGTCTGCGAGGTATGTCAGAAAGCATTTTCACAGATGGCAAATTTAAAAGTGCATGGTCGTATCCATACAAATGAAAAACCATTTGTCTGCGAGGTATGTCAGAAAGCATTTTCTCAGAAAGCAACTTTAAAAGCCCATAGTCGTATCCACACAAATGAAAAACCATATGTGTGCGAGGTATGTCAGAAAACATTTTATCAGAAATCAAATTTAAAAGCCCATGGTCGTATCCACACGAAGTGAAAAACCATATGTGAGCGAGGTATGTCAAAAAGCATTTTCACAGATGTCAAGTTTAAAGAAATATGCTCATATGCACTGTGGTGAGAAGACTTTTATATGCGAGGAATGCCAAAAAGCATTTTCACAGAATTTTTTTTTTTTAAGAACTTGCTGGTATGCAAACTGCCAGAAAACCATGTGATAAACCACATGTAGGCGAAGTGTGGGAAAAACCATTTTCAAAGATGTCAAATTTAAAAGTGCATGAACGTACCCGTGCTGAGACTATTTGTAAACGTCGAAAAAGGATTTTCAAACATCAAGTCTTAAGAATCGTGCTCGTCAGCACACAAGTGAAAAACCGTCTGTGTATGACGATACCGAAAAGCATTTAACAGATATCAAATTTTAAATTACGTGGTCGTTTCCACAGAAGTGGAAAAAAAAATTGTGTGCAACAAATGCCATAGAGCCTTTTCACAAGTAAGAAGTTTAAAAATAGTTGCTCGTATCCACACTGGGAAAAAACCATATGTATTGAAGTGTGTGGAAAAGGCATTCACATAAATGAAAAATTTAAAAATGCAGACCCGTAGACACACTAATTCAAAGCAATAAGATGTGACTGCAGTCATTTATGACGCTGCAACTTGTAAAAAGACGTGCACCTGTCCATACAGAGGAATTTATGTGTGTTTTTATGAAAAGATTTTTACAAGCATTCAACCCCTGGAACGTCATGAACCTATTCACAGTGATGGCACTTGTTTCGTAATTGAAATATCGAGGTGTATTCTCCCTCTCCACCCCCCAAAAAAAAAAGGATCGCCGAATGATATTCTTGCTCAAACCATGATTCCTTCGACTTTCGTAACTGTGGCTTTCAAGAGTGTTAGATCGATGGTGTCTGATGTGTTGTTCCCTGAAGACCAACATTAGCAGACTCCCTGGACCGCTCTACATTTTGAATCTGGATTCGTCTGTGATGAGTGCAGAAGCCATCGCCTGTCTGGTGCAGGAAACGTGTTCTTTTGCCCAACATAAGTGGACCCTTCTCTCTCGTCCGTTGAGGAAGTCACCTACATATACTTGCCAACCTAAGAAAATTAACATCAGTAAAATTATGTCCTCATTTCAGTAAATTTTTACCTCCAATCAGTAAAATTAAGTTTATTTATTTATTTGGTACTAATAACTTGTCTCTTGTTGCTACTTGTTAAAGTAAGTTTATTTCTTGTAAAAATATTTTTTTTATTAAATCATTTTACATAAAAAAATAATTTTTAATGCAAAATAGGAATCAATTTTTACTCTTATGGCATTGGAGATGTAAATAAAGGAGCGCTTAAGGGAATATATATATTTTCTAGAGGATGGGAAAAGACTGAATTGTTAGAAACTGAGAACTTCGAAAATCGCCGAGCAATCTGTAAAATGACTCGTCATATCCGTACATCAGTAAATTAACGCCAAAAACCGTATATTTTACGAATAATCCGCAAAAGTTGGCAGGTATGCTTTTAGGGGATATGACTTCATGAGAAGGGTTCTGCCCCTTTCAAATCCCCTTTCTTTAAATACAATTATACTAACAAATTCCTCAAGAAATTTTATTAACTGTGAAACTAACCTAAAATATATGGCACTCAATAAAATAAAACATAAAAGAAAATGAAAATCAGATGTCTAATCATCAAGTAAACAATGTTGGTTAATCATTGTCATATCTTTATCATTTATCAAACCAAAAAAAAGTAGCCAAACAAAGTGTGCCAAAAAGGGATGATATTGAAGCTACACCAATTTTAATTTTTCTCCCCTATTCTAAATTTAATACATTTTTATTTCCCATCTTTTACTCTGTTTATACATTTCTTTCCATTTCCACTATCATACCTGCCAACCTGGGAAAATTAACATCAGTAAAATCTTGTGCTCATTTCAGTAAATTCCCATCTCACATCAGTAAAACTAAGTTCATTTTTTGTTAATAACTAGTGCTCTTGTTACCACTTGTTAAACTAAGTTTATTTATTGTCAAAATGCTCTTTAATTTAATTTTTAATATCATTTTCATTCACAACTGAACCTGCTCTACTTAATGAAGTTTTTTTTTCCTTCCTGACTGATTTCCGGTGGGGGGGGGGGTTAAAAATTTAAATTTAAAATAGGAATAACTTTTTATTCTTACGGAATTGGAGCTTTAAATGAAAGAGTACTAAAGGAAAAATATTTACTCTCAAGAGGGATGGAAAAAAATCCTGCCCTATTCAATGCTGCTTTTTTCCCCCTTTACTGGTTTCTTCGAGAGATGAGGGGGAGGGGAGGTAAAAAATTACATTTAAAATCAAAATAGGAATCAATTTTTATTCTTACGGTATTGGACATTTAAATAAACGAGTGTTGAAGGGAAAGTATATATTCTCTGGACGGATGGAAAAAGATTGCACTGAAAAAAATTGAGAACTTCGAAAATCGCCAAACAATCTGTAAAATGACTCGTCATATCCGTACATCAGTAAATTAACACTAAAATCCGTAAAAGTTGGCAGGTATGCCTACACCTGGTCGCCTTCGTATAGAGACCTGCACTGTGAAAGCGTCTTCGTACTGTACTAGCGGTTATTCTACTCCCTGCTGCCACAGAATGGTCTGCAACAAATCACGGCCCAGAAATACTGTGGCCTTCCTTAGTTTTCACTTTTCATTACAACTCAATGTCCTCCTTCAGGCCGAAAGAGCTAGAAAACGGTCTTCTGCAGGTGTGTTAGCTTCTGGTCTGCCTGGAACATATCTTATGGACAGGACACTGATTCTTCGAGTTCATAATCATCCCAGAGTCTTTAGGCCGTGCTGCGAGACACATCGAGACGCCTAGAAGCATGAACCTGTTACTACCCCGTTTCCATACATCGCCGGCTACCTTAATGAATTGGACAAACGGCTTCTTCTAGATATTGCTGGACTCAACTGCCTATTTTTAATGACCCTGTGTGGTGCCATCTTTTTTAAATATAAAAAAATTGAAGTGATTCCTACTTCAATTTTTTAAAATGTACGCTAATCTAAACGTAAGGCTCTTTACCATATATTCTGTGATAAAATATGTGTTTTATCTTATGATGAAAATACTTAATTTTGTGAAATTTAAGAGCAAAAGAAAAAAAAGTTTAGAACAAAATTGGTTATTTTTAAAAAATTAATATAAATAAATATATGCATATGTATACATATAAAATTAATTTACACTGTAAAATATTTTTAATTAAAATTACTTACAACAACTGAAGTGTTTCTTTTTTTCCGAATGACTGATACTAAAGAAATTGTGCAAGCTTTTTTATATTTATTTTTGAATTTTCCTTAGTGTACACTTTTTATTACTACTGAATGTGTGAGATTTTAACTCCAAAAATTTTTACGTGTGGTATATACATTAACATTAAAGCTCTAAAGTTATAAAAATTTTGTTTTAAACTTTTATATGCAGGCTGTCCCAAAAAGGTGGTTACGGGTTTTAGTCTTTTATTTATTAGAGATAAGTGCGCAGTGTAAATTGAAATGTTCCAAATAATTTCCGAAATAAGACTCCTTTGAGAAAAATTTCCTGTCATTCATTTACAAAAAGTTACACTTTTTAAATTAATATACGACCTCCGTACAAAAGCATTTCCAGTTAGTAAAATGTGCCCCATACACTCATGAGGTGATGTACAGATGATCGGGAACTATACATGATTTTCAGTGTAAACGTTTATTGCTAGAGTGGAAGGAGAAAAAAGATTTCTTTCGTAATTTCGGTACGGCCCATGAAATGCGATCATTCAACGTGATTTTTTTCCCTTCGAGAGCCATTGAAAAGTGGTTTAAGGCAACATTATATGTATCTTCATATCTCTGACACTTTTTAAGGTATAATTCTCTAATTTTGATTGTCACCTTATTAGTGCATGAGGCACATTTTACTAACTAGGAATTGTTTTGTAAGGGGGTGGTATAGAAATTTAATAATTGCAGATATTTGTAAATAAACCAGAGGAGTTTTTTATCAACGGAGTCTAATTTCTGACCTTATTTTGAACGTTTTTCCATTTACATTACCCACTTTGTGGTAATAGGTAGAAAATTAAAACCCGTTACCACCTTTTTGGGACACCCTGTATAGCGCCAATTACAGATAAAATGATATTTTGATCTAAATTTTCTCATTGATCTTTCACAGTCAGACCTTACATATATCATATTCGCCAATACATATTTTTCCCTTCCTGAAAACGTGTCATATAGGCACCAATAATGGTACTCTTATTCCTAACTCCCGTTTTCTATTTAGCTAGAGATTTTTTTTTTTTTTTTTTGGGGGGGGGGGGGAGGACTTAGATCATTATTTTTTAGTTGACAAAAGTCGTAATTCGGAGAAGGAGGTTCCAGACCCCTAGACTACCCACCTGTGTATGGCCTTATAAATATGAACTCCTTACCAATAATGTTAGAAATTTATCTTTATTTAAAGAATGAATCTAAAAATAAACAAAATATAGAAATAAAATACCAAAATGTAAAAACAGTCAGAACCAGACCGGATAACTACATTATGCTTTAGCCTATCGGACCCGAACATTTCACGGGCCTCGAACTTTCAAATCAAATGAATTATTTAATGAAGTTGTGGGCAAACTTTTCAAAATGATTCATACAGGAAACATCTGAGGCTATTTCTGAAGTTTTTCTCTGAAAAGCGAGTTGAACTTCTGCATTTCCACGAGAGCTGAGCTGCATAGAAAAATTGACGAGAACGTGCCCCCACAAAAAAAGACATTCTTGCCCCACCATGGCCGAGTGGATAAACCACTCAAAATAGTAGACAACTGAAGTGTGAAGGTACCAGGCTCGGGCCTGTCTATCGCACGGCCGGGCGTTTTGGTCGGCTTTCTCCAGATGTAACGTGAATACGCGTTAGAACCCGTAGAAAGTCCCCCGACCTAGGCATCCCCCATCGTAGGTAGATACTCCTCGTGCAGGTTTGTCTTAGTACTCGCAATAAAAAAGAAAAGGCCTTTCACTCCTCCCCCCCCCTCCCCGAAACAATACCTTTTTATTTAAATATTGGACAAACTTATTTTGCTTTGTAGTAAATATGAGGCTGGTATTTAATCGGATATTTTGACTTCTCAAAGTTTTTTTTTTTTTTTTTTTTTTTTCCAAGCGTATAGGGAGGGCGGCTTAGGCAAAATTCAAAGGGGTATGGAGTAGGGAATAAGCTATCTTTAGACAACTTTTGGTATTTGGCTTGCTTTATTTTTATTGTAATGTATATTTTACAATATTTGAACACAGGAGAATTATTATTTAAAAAAATAATATATAGAATTTAAGCAGCTTTTTATATTTTGAAAATTCCCAATTCTGATAAATTATTCTATTAATCAAGGAAATTATCCGAATTAAATTATTTCCGACTTTATTTTGATAATTTTTTCAATTTACATTGCCCATTTATTTCTAATCGATAAAGAATTAAAGCTCGTTACCAACTTTTTAGGACGCCCTGTATAATGTACACCCTCCAAAAAAAAGTATTCGAGCAAGAGATAAATTTCCTACGTTGGCTTTGTATATTAAAAATTATTTATCATAAAATATGAATTAGGCTATGTATAAATATGAATTTCCATATTTCTGTCAAGTTGTGCGTTTTTCAAAAACTCAATTATTATTCATAAATCTAAAGTAGGAAATTTCTCTTCTTGCTCGAATACTTTTTTTGGAGGGTGTAAACGCCAATTTTACAGACTTAAGCATTCGGAAAGAGTCTTTTGTATTTATAGATAAACAAAATGACATTTTGATGTAAAGTTTGTCAGTAATCATTCACATTCAGACATTACATATTCGTCCGTCGAGCATTTCGGCAATGAATATTTTTTCTACCTGAAAATATGTGATATATCACCAAAAACGGAAAACTTATTTTTTCTGTTTTTTGCTATCCTGTTTTGTAATACAGTGCTTACTCGCATAATAGTCGCACTCTTTTTTATCCAAAATTTTCATGGTGGAAGTCTACTACATAATATTGTAAACTCTAAAGCTAAAACATTACTGATATTATAATAAAATTGCTAACTTACCAAATGCTTCCAGGTTATTTGCCGTTTATTAAATAGTCTTTTAGTCAGTTGCACGCAAAAAAGCGACATTTTCTTTTTATAGTAATATTTTTATGTGACTGCAACTTTTATGAAGGGAAAATATTTTTACGATTTTTTCTGCTTCAAAACGGGGGTGCGACTATTACGCGAGTCAACACGGTATTAGGCTGACGTTCCCTTCTTATTCACCTTGTCATCGCTTGTGTTGCATTTGTAGAACTTGAAAAAAAAAAAAAAAAGGTAAAATAGTTGACACTGCTGTTCCGTCAAATCTTTTGCCAAATTCCAGACGATGAAAGTGCACTTCCTTGCTTCCCTCCCCCATTCTCTCAAGCATGGCCTCAATAGAATTTTTGCAGTTGCCTACGTAGAATGACTTAAGAAGTTACTGTACAGCTGGTTTAATTTCCGGGTTATTATTTGGATGATGTTCTACAATTCCAACGAGCAAAAACGTACTTCATGCAGCCCAAAAAACAACCCAGTTGTGATAATAAACTAATTTGACCAGATTTTTAAAGAAAGAATTAGGGACAAATCAGCGTTGTGTCTCAAATTCTGAAACAAAACTTCGGGACATTTTATAGATTCCATGATCTCAAAATAACTCCTATTTATAGAGTATTTTCACGTGACGTCACTGACTTTTTTTTTTAGGTCAACTCGGATATTTAGGGATACAAAGCCACGTTTTCGACCAATGACCATTCTCAAATGAACGAATGTTTGACCAAAAAAAGTTTGTTGCTAAGGTGTGACGTAGTGATAATGACGTAGGTGAAACAGCTCTATTGAACTAGAACTAGAGCATCATTAACATTCATTAAATAAAGGAAACATGATTGGTTTCTTTTTACTTTCCGAACATGTACCATGTAAGGAAAGTATTGTAATAAAAAAAAAATCGACTTCGAGATTTTGATGTATTGACACGTTTTGAGGTCTTCTGAATTCATTTATGCTATTTTTACGACATGTGTGTATGTATGTGAGTGAACACGATAGCTCCTAAACGGAGTATTCGATTGAGCTCAAGTTGGGTATATATGTTATAAACCACCGTCGCAAGACCGGTATTGATTTTGGTGTGTGTATAGGACTTATAGTTTTTCTACAGGGCTACGACAAAGATTTCTTTTACATTAAGGGCTAAGGGAGGAAATTCTTGAAAGTGCGCTATCGTTTGAACGACGCATTCAATTGAGCTTCAATTTGGTATATATTTTTGAATTATGCATCCATTAAAATTTATTTAAATGCTTGGTAATGATCTTAATCGTAAGTGTTCGGAAAGTCGAGTAGAGTCACTCCAGATTTTTTAAATTGGGAAGAAATAACTGTTTTAATTAAAATTTTGTCCCCTTTTGTTGTTTTACATTTTGGGTACAAATTGAAAAAAGTTCTGAAAATGGGGGCTGTCCCCGAAAACTGGGGAAGTTATGTCACCTTATGATAAACCCGAATTTCTTCTTCGTTTATCCTCTGTAAAAAAATGTCTGTCTGATTCTTGGACTTCGAATTTCGGGATCGCACTTCGCTAATGGCCTCATCACTTTCTTACTGAATCTGAATATTGCGAGAATTAGTTTTCATAAGATTTAGTTCCTTAAACAGGCAACCACTTAAAGAAGGTGTTTTCGAAAAGAAAAAAATTCAAAAGAAGAAAAAAATCTATTCGCGTTATCTTGAAAAATTTCAAAACATAATACTCTCCAGGAAAATCAAAGTAGAAAATTCGCTTAATCAATTTAGTCCATAAAAAAGAACCCAACAACTTAAACTAAGGCGACCATATTTCTAACCAATATTTTGGGGACAAATCAAGCATTGTCCTTGAATCCAAGGAAAACTTGGGGACACTAGAAAATATTTTTGGGTACTTATTCGAGGACACAACATATTACCATGTATACCAGTATACCCATACTTACTCTTGACTGATACTTAAAAATGAACTCTAATAGCTTTTTATATCAATCGTGTATTCTTATTTTTAATAAATTAATGGAAGTATTTCATTCATTTATAAATATTTATTTAAACTAGAAATATAAAAGGAACATCATGTTGAAATATTGCAATTTGTTCAAAATTTAACTCTTGGCATAGTATTTGTATTTTTCAGAAGACATTGCTTTTTACATTGGTTCATTTTGTGATAATTTTTCATGAAACTTTGTACACCCTCTGATAAAAGTATTCGAGTGCACGAAAAATTTCAATTTCATATTTAAAGCATGGTTCTTCATGAAAAGTGATGCAACAACATTTAACAGTCATAGTGCGCTTAGTATCTAAATATTTGATTTTCAGTATTCAAAGCGTCCTCAAAAATTGATGGCATTTATAGAATACATGGAGATCTCTACCAACAAGATGGACTAAAAGAACACCCTTTTAGAGGGTTTCACTTTTTCCTCTATATTTCACATTGAAGATTAATATTTTTCATACTAAAGATACAAATGAAGTAAAACAGTGGGGGATTATTTTCAATATACTAAAGATGACAACAGAGAATACTAAATATGACTGGCATTTAAAACAGGACACAATAGGCACACACAATCACCTTGAGTCGGAAGAAGTGTATAATTGCGTTTCATAGTTGAGAGTCTCTATATAAAATTTTACTTCAACGGAAAACAGAAAGTAAGGCACGATAAAATTTCAGTAGGATGGGTTTTAAGAGACGATAAAACTCGTATGTCTGAAAAATTGGTTGAGCTGAAATTTCTTTATAAGTGGCATGAATACTACATGACTTTCTATTGACAGATGTTTTCTGCCCGTTATTGTGAAATATTCTTTAAAGTAAAGAATGATGTAACGAGATTTACTGTGTGTGATATTTCCACAATATTCTTCTGTTCATCTGACTGATATAGATAGTTATGTTTCAGAACTTGTTTGTAAAAGATTTTTTTCTTCTCGTTTCAGACAGAATTTGGGTTTACTCTTCTTTCAGAGTGATAAGAGGTGGAAATGTAATCAAAGGTCCCTGTATATCATGCCCATTGAGATTCAGTCTTTAACTTACGATCGGCCCATCTTCCAAGAATGAAGACGTTTACAGTTTAAAACAACTTTAGTGCCTTAAAATTTCAGACTTAGCAATATGAAAAGAAAAAGAAGAACTTCACTAAGGGATATAAAGCCAGCAAAAGACAGATATATCTACACAGGAGGAGATCCATTTATGTGCCATGTATGTCAAAAAGCATTTGTAACGGCCCTAAATTTAGAAACGCATGTTTGTGAAAATATTGCTGACATCGCTGAAAAAAAACCAGCTGTGTGTGAAGAAATCGCCTCTACCTCCACTTCGTTGACGCATGCAAGTTTCCCTGAAAAAACATTTGTGTGCGAATTGCCTCAGACAGCATTTTCAGAGGTGTCAGGTTTAAAAGTTGAAAAACCTCACGTGTGCGAAGTGTGTCAGAAAGCATTTTCACAGATTTCTGAATTAGAAAGTCATGCTCGTCAGCACACGAGTGAAAAACCATACGTTTGTCAAATGTGTCAAAAAGCATTTTCGCGGATCTCGGATTTCAAAAATCATGTTCGTGTTCACACTAGTGAAAAACCATTTATGTGCGAGAAATGCCCAAGAGCGTTTTCGCAGAAGTCAAACTTAAAAGCGCATGCTCACGTGCACACTGGAGAAAAGCCATATAAGTGTGATGTGTGTCAAAAATGTTATGCGTCAAAATACATTTTAAAAGAACATTCTAATATCCACACTAAAGAAAAAACTTATGTGTGTAAAGTGTGTCACAAAGCATTTTTAAGCATGTCAAGTTTAGAATCGCATGTTCGTATCCACTCTGGCAAGAAACCATACGCATGCAAAGTGTGTCAAAAAGCTTTTTTGAACTGGTCAAGTCTTCGAAATCATACTCGAATCCACACGAGTGAAAAACCATTTGTTTGCTATTTGTGTCAGAAAGCATTTACATACATGTCGAGTTTAAAAACGCATGCTCGAATCCACTTTGGAGACAGTCAATATGAGTGCGAAGTTTGCCATGAAGGTTTTCCATCAAGATTCCTTTTAAAAAAGCATTCTCTTACCCACAGTGGACAAAACCCGTGTAAGTGTGATGTGTGCGCAAGAACATTTTCGTCGAAAGATTCACTAAGACGTCATCAACGCATTCACACAAGAAAAGAACCATTTTCATGCAGCATGTGTCCGAAATCATTTAGAACGCTGTCAGACATGGCGCAACACGAGAGTACCCACACCGAAGAAAAACCTCACGAGTGCGCGGTATGTCAAAAGACGTTTACAAGCTTACTAAATCTGCAAAATCATGAAGGCATTCACACTGGGGAAAAAAAACCATTCTCGTGCTCCGTGTGTCAGGAATCATTTATGATGCTGTCGTTATTGCAGGTGCACGCACGTACCCACACCGGTGAAAAACCTTACACGTGTGAAGTATGTAAAAAAGGGTTTAAATACTCACAAAGTCTGAAAAGTCACATGCTCATTCACACCGGTGTGAAACCATTTTCGTGCAGCTTGTGTCCGAAATCATTTAGGACATTTCCGTTATTGAAGGTACATGCACGTATCCATACTGGTGAAAAACCTTTCTCGTGCGAAGTATGTCAACGAGCGTTTACAAGCTCAGGGAGTCGGAATAGTCACAGACTCATTCACACAGGAGAAAAACCATTTTCTTGCAGCATGTGTCCGAAATCATATAGAAAGCCGTCAGACATGAGGCGGCATGAACTTACCCACACCAGAGAAAAATCATTTTCATGCAGCATGTGTCCGAAATCATTTAGAAAGCATTCAGACGTGAAGCGACATGAACTTACCCACACCAGAGAAAAACCTTAGGAGTGCTCAGTATCACAAAAGTCATTTTCAAGCTCACTGGCTGCATTCGTATTCGACAAACTCGTTTCACGAGTTTTCGTAAGAAAACTGAAATGCGTTTGTTTAGTTCCATCAGTTTACTTTGCCTTTACGAAAGAATTTTTTTTTATTTAGTTTTGCTTAGTATAAAACTTTGATTTAGTTTTGTCGGCTAGGAAATGCGTTTGTTTACAATCCGCGTCTGTTGTTGTTTTGCTCGCGATGAGAGTTCTTAGTACATACTCAAATTAAAATCAACAGGGTTTTAAAAGAAAGAATGGCCATAACTGAAGTGCACAGACCAAAATTTAGAAATTTCAACTTGCATTTTTTTTTTCAAAAGTATTTACCAAAAGAATTTCAAATTTTACTAATAACGGTTTAAATCAGCTTCAATCTCAACATTAAGTATATAGTATATGCATTTTTTAATTTACTAAAATTAAAAATACAAGAAAATGATTACCTTTGAAAAATTCTGTACTTTCGTTGCAGTTTCTAGCGTGTGCACGAATTTCCTCCTCAAAAAATTATATTTGCAGCTTCAGTAAACGTAAAACACTTTTCATAACAGCGGACACCATTTCATATCAACGACGTGCAGCAATTAAATCTTCTCACCTAACTAGATGAATCATCTCCGTGCTCAGTTTACTTTGAAACTAACCGCACTCAGTTTTGCATGCGAACGCTCTAGTTTATAAACTGAATGCATTCAGTTTCGTTTACGAACACCTCAGATGGAAACTCGTTTCAACTGGTTTGTCATTTACGAATACAGCCACTGTGTCTGAAAATTCATGAGCGTATCCACTGTGGAAAACAGTGACGGCATATCTTACACAATTGAATTTCAACTTGGTATTTTTTCGTGCCATTTCGCAGAGTTTGTGAAATAGGCAGTACCGGCCTAAGAACAAAATGATACACGTCTAAAGAATGATTTTTGGCGCCCCTTTCAATGAAAAGGGGAATAAAACCACCTTCTCTTTAAAAATAAATAAATAAATACTAAATGGTACGGATGTTTTATAACTGAAATTTATCGGATTTTTATACCTGAAATTTTTAGTACTTTTCATTATTTTTATTGTCTTATTCTTGCACCAGTTCTTTTTGTCAACTGACTTTTACAGGTACAAGGTACAGTACAGTACTTCGATAAGCATACTGTACTGAATTTGTGTGTAAGGAGAAAACTCCTAATTTTTTTTTTTTTTTTGTGAACATGTAAAAAAACATATTCAAATGGCTAATTTGCATTCAAAATTACATAAAAATGTAAGATTTTACCACATTATCTTTTGCATTTTTTCAAAGTTCGGCGCTTCTCTCTAAATTACATGTGTGCGACCGCACACGTCTTGGGCGGGCTATTGTTATCTACCAAATTTTACCTGAAGAAGATTTGCATGACAGGTCATTGTCGTTTTACTCTAAGCTGGCAATTATTAGTTATTACTTCGTTGCATATCAGTTGATAATCATTTTCTTTGTTTGGTTAATATTTGGAACTGTTTTGTGCGATTAATTAAATTTTGTTAGCTAAAACAAAGTTTTTATCGATCAACGGCAGCTGAAGAAAAATCTTCGATCTCTACCGTTGTCCACAATCCATTGTTGAAAGTGACTGGGATTTTCATTTCGATTTACACTGGACCCTTCGCTACCTCGGCTCCTGTCCTTTCTGGATTCTTCTGGAAGACACCCAATGACCAAGAGTATGTTAGACCATCAGAGACCAGGGAATGATGTCCTTTCGGGACATGCTCCCAATTGCGAGGCCTCCACAGGAAGACTGCGTAGCCGTAAACCCTAAGACTTGGCTCCCGTAAATGGGTAACAAACAACAACTAATGCAGAAAGGTTGTTCGCACTTTATGGAAACGATTTTGAATATTAAGTTTTATCTACAAATGCTTTATTTTTCGAGGCGATTTGCTTCTGTCAGATAGCCATGATTCTTGACTATAACTGTAGCTCGAATTTCACCTGAGAGTAAACTTTCTCTTTGTACTGTCATGTCTTATTTACTATATCCCCCTAGAACCGTTTTTAAAAGTCCGTTCAGTATTCTTACTGTTTTCCTGAGGCTCCTTTTAATAAATTTTACAGGTATTTCATCAAATGGGATACATTTTATTCCTGTCTCAGATTCTTTCTTTGCTAAATAAGCGGCAATTGGCTTAAACAGGTTGTCTACCACCGGCCAGGAAAGTCTGGAAAATGAGAAATAGGCCAGGAAAGTCTAGAAAATGCAAAATGGGTCAGGAAAATTTCCGGAATTATAAATTTTCTTTTCTCTAAAAATTTCTTGTCAGTTTTTTTTTTCTCTTTTTTTAAATCTCTTCGGAGTCTAGAGAGTGAAAAATGTTGATAAAGATGATTTATGTTTAGATAGAATGAATGATTCAGAATGTTTGTGGGGTACGTGATGCTCACACCTGTTTCACGTTCTGCGGTAAGGTTGTTTCTTATGACATCAGAGCCAAAAGCTATCTATGTATGACCACTGATAAAATATAGAAATTTTCACTAGTATTGTTCTTTGTTCTTGCAAATCTGAAGTGTAGTAGATTAAAAGATGAAACTTTATGTTTGAAATTCCGCTTCTGCATTTAATATTGTCATTCAGAAATATCACATAAGTACCACCTGTAACTTAAGTAATGTTGGTCAGTACTGGTTAAATCTGAACTAGCCATAGTATCTTACTTGGAACTCAGAGTGATTTTTTTTCTATCTAACTTAAGTACATCAACTGTACAATCATTGTATTGCAGTTAAAAATTTACTTCAAGTAAGTTGTAGAAAAATGTTATGATATAAAAAGGGGGTTATACTGTTGAGGGATTTTCCAAGTAATCTACATCTATGGTCAAGAAATGTTTTCCGAGAGCTCCGAAAAGTTAGGAAATTGACTTTCAGAAATTTAGTAGACACCCTGTTAAACATGTTGCTAAAGGCTTTGTCCATATGTGTGTGAAGCTCAACTTTATAAATGTCCTTCTCACATAAGGCTGGAACTTATTCTTCAAAAATTGGTTTTAAGATATTCTGCTGATAGTAGAGTGAATTAATTTTGGGTTTCCTTGAGACTTTTTTTATTTTTAATTTGACGTTCTAACAAAATCTTGCAACTATCATAAATCTCTTCGAGAACTTTTATGTGCACTGGCGAAGCCATTTCGTACCGTTATTCCCGTCAGTTGAGCAATAGAAAATTGATCTTAATTCATTGCGTTCGAACAGTCTTAGGATGAGGTTTCGTGGTCATTCTTTTATTTTTACTTTCAGCTAGACTTTTTTTTTTTCCCTTTCAAATTTAATATATTATAAATACCGTTTCCTGAAATGCAATAACTGAGATTTTTACACCGCTTTATAATTTGTTGATACGAATATTTTTCCTCGGAAAGCGCAGTAACAGAACTTTCGAGCCGTCTGTCAATTTTAGGAGCTATTTTCAAAATACACTGCTGGCCACCCAAATTGCAACACCAAGAAAAACAAGAGATATCACAACAAAATTTATTGTGTAGATAACATGTTGACCAAGTAACAAATGATTAAATTTACAGCATTCTATGAAGCGTGGTTCCTGCCAAAATCAGTACCCAGAGTAGCCGCCGTTGTTGGAGATCACAGCTGCCACACGCCTCGGCATTGATTCAAAGAGACTTTGAATGTGTTCTTGGGGTACAGCAGACCAAGCAGCTTCCACACGTTGCCAAAGTTGATCTGGTGTGACAGCTGGGGATGAACTCTGGGTCAGTCGTTGAGCAACCATGGACCACATGTTTTCTATCGGCGAAAGATCCGAAGAGCGCGCCGGCCAGGGAAGCAATTCAATCTGGTGATTGACGAAGAACCCTTGGACAATGCGTGCCACGTGTGGCCGTGCATTATCCTGCTGAAATATGGCTGTTGGCAAGCCCTGAAGGTAAGAAAGGACAACTGGCTCCAACACCTCGGAGATGTAGCGCTGGCTGGTTAAAGTACCGGCAATGCGTACTAGAGGAGTGCGAGAGAGATATCCGATACCGCCCCATACCATAATACCCGGTGCAGGACCAGTGTGACGGTGCATAATGCAGCTGTTCAGCATCCTCTCTCCACGGTGTCTCCAGACTCGAATCCGACCGTCGTGGTGTTGCATACAGAAGCGTGACTCGTCAGTAAAGAGAATTTCATTCCATTCTGTCGTCCACATCCTTCTTTCATCGCACCATTGGCGGCGGAGACGTCTGTGGTTCCGCGTCAGAGGTAGACAAAGCAACGGACGTCTTGCGGACAGACCATTCTGCTGTAAACGACGTCGAATGGTACGCGCAGACACTGGATGATGCGTTACAGACTGAATCTGCTGTGATATGGTTCGTGATGTGACTGAGCGGTCCGTCACTGCCATGCGTACAATCTGCCTGTCATCACGTGACGTGGTGCACTGAGGTCGATGCGGTCGATCACGTCTGTCCGTCGTACCCTCCTGCACCCAACGATCACATATCCGCATCACAGTTGTTTGGTTTCGTCCAATACGACGACCGATTTCCCTGAAAGATAACCCACAATCTCGGTATGCCACTATCCTTCCTCTGCAAACTCGGATACTTGATCAAAAGATGATCGTTGTTTCCTACGAGGCATAATTTATCGTTTTTTTTTAAAAAAAGCAAGAAAAACACAATTGCTGTACTTGAAACCGTCGAAATCTCCAAGCCTTAAATAGCGCTTTGAGGTGGCGCCACAGGCGCGCTTGATGTGCGTCTGCGCTGAAATTCTAATCATTTGCATATCTCACCTCAGCTAATGCATGTTGTAAATTTCATATTATTTGCATGCTTCCTTCAGGGTGTTGCATTTACGATGGCCAGCAGTGTAAATCTTTTATTTTGCATTCCAATCAAAAGAAAACATTAGCAGAAGATTATTCGGTTGATTCCTACTTTACTACGCCAACGCGACGATAAATATTGATATGCAGTTGCCATTACGATTTTTTGTATTTATATTGCAGCCATACGGCAAAGGGTTTATTCGTAAATTTCTCTCAGTAATCAACCGGTATTCCAGTTGATTTTGCACGTGATCAGTCATGAGTTTTGATCTTTGATAAGACCGTTGCCTACGAAATGCTCATAATATGTAGCATTACGTAGGCAACGATAAGGTTTAGTATACTTTTACGCATTCTCGATCTTAGTTTAGAAAATTTCTATTGGCTTTTACCCAGTAAAGTATAATTTCACAAACACTGGATACAAAATTCCTGTTGTATTTTCATATTGGTACGTATTAATAGGAGCAGACGATTACTGAACTGAACTGAAACTCGATGTTAATGGAGCGCATTAGCAAAAAGCTTTATCTCCAGTTGGTAGTAAAATATCGTGTGGTACTAAATCATGAGGTGGGGGTGGGGGCGAAGGCCTTGATCAGTACAGATCAGATACAACGGCGAGGAAGCATCATCGATCTTGAAACTTGCAACACGTAGAGCCAAAGAAAATCCCTAAAACATGGCTGGGCTGGGCTCGACGGCGAAACAAGTAGTGATGAAAAGTCCATAAGCAGCCAGGACATGTTGGAAGGCAAAATAAAAAGCAAAAAGGTCCAATTCAATATGGTGGAGTAGGAGTGCGGCTTGAGGCGAGTCTCGTCGGATGGAATATCAACAGGATCAGAACTTCGACGCCCTGCGTCACCCAAAAGCTGCCACCAGCGCAAGACAATGACATCTTAGACGATTCAGAGAAAGGCGATCCACATTCTTAGGCCGGGTGCTCTGACATCTACCAAACCATCCTTAACACCACACGTCGCCGCAGGTAGTCTGCCACACTCGAGTCTTGGAACTTCTGATGAGGATAAACCAACCGAGAAGAAAAGACTTCAAAAAACCTTCAGCCACCGGGCCAAGTATGATCTTAGACGAGTCAGATGGTAAAGATGAAAATAAATTTCAAGTATGGCGGAGGGTCCTCAACGAAACACCATCACAAGCTATCATGTCGGGACGCAAATAGGAAGAGGCCACCAACTCCCCCGTTAGCATGCCACGGTCAAACCCGCTCCGGCGAAGCTGAGCGACTGAGCAGACGATTAGCATCGTCAAGCACAAATAAATTTGATGAGGGAAATTTGGTTGCTGGGGTAACTTTAAGTATTAAAGTATAAATATGTATTTTTATTTATGCATTAATGATATAATTTAATATCGCAGACGCAAAAATTTCTGGCATCTGAAAATTGGTTGCTAGGACAATTTTAAATGTTGATATTTTAACTTATAAGAATTGAGTTCTTTTCGAATTTTCTAGTTCATAACTATTTCTAAACAGCGGATTCGGTGAATTTATCTATTATGTTTCTTAATTTGGTGAGGTGTTTTAAATTTGCCTTTTTATTTTTCGGAGAATTCTGGATTTTTTTAATTTTAATTTTTTAAGTCTCTCCGTTTGTTCAAATATTCCCTACGTTCTCTAATATGGATTTCAGTGCTGTTATGAATGATACACCTGAGTATTCTAATGATTTCTTCTTGCTCTTAAAGGTTAAAGAAAGCGTTTTTAGAATGGGTTATGAAAGAAGGTATGATTGCTGTTGAAAGGTTATGTCCAAAATGCGGTGAGAGTATGATTTTTGAAAGAATAAGATTGGTGGTTTTGAATGGTGCTGTAGGAAGCGAGGAAAAAACGATACACATGAATGTAGTAGGAGTGTAAGGAATGGCTCTTGGTTTGAAGGGAGCCATTTAAGTACTTATCAAATTTTAAAAGTATGCAATGAATGGTTTGGGAAAGTGCCGCAAAAGTTTGTAAGGAGGGATGTGAGAATATCGAAAGATACTGTGACTGATTGGTTTAGTTTTTGTAGAGAAGTGTGTATGGTTCGTATGATGAGCGATGATGCGTTTGTGAAGTTAGGAGGACCGAATGTTACTGTGGAAATAGATTAATCAAAATTTGGGAAAATGAAGTATGGTAGAGGTAAACCAGTGAATGGAAAATGGGTGTTTGGTGATGTTGAAAGAGGATCGAATAAATGTTTTTTTTAGAGTGGTTGTTGAGGACAGGACAAAAGAGACGTTGCTTCCTATTATAAGGAATTGGGTATTGCCTGGCTCCACTATAATTTCGGACTGTGGCGAGCATGCAATTGTCTAGAAGACGAAGGCTTCAGACACTTGGCTGTCAACCACAGTCTCCATTATTTGGATCCTGAGACTGGTGCCCACACTAATTCCATAGAGGGAACGTGGTCGGCGATAAAAAGAGCTGCCAAGGAAACATGTACGTGGTTCTTTTGATTCGTATCTAGCCACTTACATGTGGCGCAGAATGCATAATCACGAACAGACGGACGAGATCTTTAAAATTTTTATGGCTGACGTCGTAAAGGTCTATCCACCGTCAGTTTAATAGAAAAAATTAGGAAAGGAAGGGGAGGGGTAATTTGGCCAGTTTTTGTATTTTAAAGACGTATTTTTGTTCTTTAAAGTTTTTTCTGCTCTTTGTTCGTTTTTTCTTTCTTTCATTCTTTTTTTTTTTTTTTTTTTCTTTGGCAAAAATGTTTAAAAATCATTGCAGAATTAGTTCTTTTGTTAATTATTTTAACATTCTGATTCCATTTCTAAAATTGTTGCGATTCAACTACTTCATTAGTTAAAATAAAGTAAAAATTCACGAATCCACTTTTAATAAAGGAAATACATATAAATTTAAAGAATCTGCTCATAAATTCTTGTCAAATGAAGTCATTCGGAACATGTAAGTATATCATTGCATTTATTTTAGTTGACAACTAATGTATTTTTGATAATTGTCTTCAGATTCCGTATTTGGTGCGTTTAATGCTGAATTGTTCACATTCATTTCATCCAGTTTCTCTGGGAAGCATTGAAACTTGTGCGCATGCGCGATCACGGACTATTGACAGGAAGGCCAAAACGCGGCGATTTTTTACGTTGGCGAGTGTGGGGTCCTAAAGTAGGAATCGACCGATTATTCTGAAGTTGCCAAAGTTTTATCTCAAAATGCAAACAAGAAAATAAATTTAAAAATCGTTTCCATAAAGTGCGAACGACCCTCTGTAGGAGACTATTTCGTGCTGTTTATTGTCCTGCAAAAATATTGGAGTGAGATATGTATTCTGTGATGTACAATGTGCCTATGTTATCCCTTTGAAGCGCAAGCATTTTTGCAGCGATATAGAAGATTAACTGGATAGACTGCCCATCACTGAAAAAGTACAGTCGTTGCCATCTCTCCGTTTAGCTACCAACACCAGCAGTCATCTGTGTCAAGAAACGGCTTTTGGTCTGTGACGCCATATAAACGATTCGATCTACCACCATGTTGTTGATCAGGGGCGTAGCCAAGGGGCGGTTAGGGGGGTCATAACCCCCCATGAGAAATTTTTTGCCATACAAAATGTATATTCTTCACTACATTATCACACATATGTATACATATATATGAGTTGCAGTAGTCGTAACCCCCCCCCCATGAAAAATTTCTGGCTACGCCCCTGTTGTTGATAATTAAATGGATCGATGGCAGCGACTGCATGTTTTCAGCGTTGGGACTATTTAACAATATATTTTTGCGACTAGCAGTGAAAGCGCTAAAATAAGGTGGTTTCACGGCGAGAACAGCGGGCGTCAAAGGGTTGACAAAAATGTCCCTGGGATCACAAAATTTTTTTGTGTTCCTTGCAATGCTTGCGCAATAACAAAAAAGCATAACTGACTGAAAGTTTTTGCCACTTCCTAAAACAGTTCAGCTTTCGTAAATAAAACATCACGTTCATTTGTGACACACTGTCGAATAATGTACTTTTTTTTTCCAAAATAAAGAAGTATTTACATAAAAAGATGTATTTAGATTTATTTTATCTGACTGAATGTTGTGCTCCAGACGCGACATCAAAAGGAATCAGAACCTATGATTTTTCTGAGGAAAAAAAAGGTTAAATACCTTATTTTACTGCGTTTTGAAAGAGATATTTCGTGAGAGTTGCACGTAAGCACATTCTATTATTTCGTGTGCCTAGGTCAGGGGCGTAGCCAGGGGGGATATCGGGATATATCCCCCCGCGAAATTTTTGGATTAGTGATGAAATTCCGTCTATTTATACACATACTAGCAGCATGGCCCGGCGTTGCCAGTGCAATGGATGAGAAATGCGCATTGACCTTAAATATAGATTTTAAAGGGAAAGAATGTGAGTCCTCCCGCTGCAATGATAAAAAGAAGAATATTGGACTTCCCGCTGCAACGAAAAAAAATTGAACACGGCACCTGATAGCGTACAGAGGTTACTGGGAATTGGGCATAGCTAGGCTTCACCCCTTCTAGGTGTCTGTATTCTGTCATTTATCGCTAATACCTACGCAGCTATTAAAAACAAATGAGTCCAGTCGTCGGTATGAGATTGTATAGGGAAGGGATGTAAATCCTCCCGCTGCAATGATAAAAAAAAGGACCTGGGACTAACCGTTGCAACGAAAAAAAGAAAGGACCTGGGACTAACCGTTGCAACGAAAAAAAGAAAGGAACAGGGGACCTGCACCAGCTTACGGAGGTTACACTTTAGTGTTTTTTTTTATTTCTGTTGTTAATTATCTACTAATAAGGAGAGTAGCAAATATTAGCAACTACAATTAGCATAGACATTAAGCTACGATGAAACGTAGTTCCAATGAATTTATAACTTTATAGTTCACTAACCCATTTATGCCTAGTGTCCCTTTTTTGGGACGGCATTTTCGCTAGTAGTTGAAAATGTTATTTATTTTTCCTAGCCTTTATTCATGAGTACTGAGCCTCAACTCTACAAAATGTTTTAACATGACCAAGTAGGATGTTGATATTTCGATTTTTATGCATAATGATTTTAAAAGAAATCATCCCATGTTCAAGAAGTTGACATCAGAAATATATCTATTATTTCTGTTCTCAGTAAAAATCGAAGAAAGTCGCAAAAATATCCAGGCACAAATGGGCTAAAGTCAATTATTCAGCAGTTTCACGCTGCCTTCGAGTAGCAATCCTTTTGGCTTGCACACATTTTTAAGTTTTTAAAAAATGCAGCCCAGACAGCACAAAAAGTTTGCAGCAAACTTGATTTATCAAGTCAATAAACTTCCATTAAGCTTGATTATTTCAAGCGTGTAAGCTTAATGCAAGTTTGAATCAAGTGTTCAAGTTTACACTTGCCCAACTTGCATTAAGCTTGTCGTCGCCGACCCATCTCTCTTTCCCCCTCCACCTCTCTTCACTCCCCCCCCCCCTCACCCATATCTCTTTCGCCATGCCTGACATTGAGAAGAAAATTCCGACCTTGAAAATGAAGAACGGAGTGGGAAAATTTGTTACCTACGTTCCAGAACTGGCATTCTGGAGAGAATTTTAATGTGATCTTTTCAGAAAAAAAAATCATATAAAAAAATCTAATAAACATTTCTGCATGGTTCAAAATTTAAAAGAGGGAGAAATAAATGTTCAATCAGCGGTAAAAAGATGTAAAATTTTTGCCCATTAGGTTTTTCGATGCGACAGTTTTAAAATAGCATATTTTTAAAAGCAGTACATTTGCTTCGAAACAGGATTTCCTTTAAAAAATTCCCCAAAATCAGCAAATGTAAGTACGATTTTGTAACAAATTTCATTTGAAAAAGAAAACTCTGTAGTTTCCGATGATATAAAAAATATAGTGTTCGGACGAAAATTTAGCTCGTGATAACGTAAAATGCGAGAAAAATGGCCAAAAACCTTACAAAACATAAAATAACTCAAAGACTATTAATCCGATTAATTTCATTTTTACGGCATTAGCTTTCTCTTGTCCTATTTAGTCAGTGTGCCAAATATGGTCCAGATCCATCAAAGGGTCTGGACGCGTATAGCGAACAAACAAACAAACTTTCCTCTTTTATATATATAGATAAGTTCATATCCCCCCCCCCCCGAAAAATTTTCCTGGCTACGCGCCTGGCCTAGTTTGTTCATTTTAAAAACTTACACGTAACCAAACAGTACAAAGGGTGTTCACAACAGGATCGGACAAACTGCACAAACAAATTCTTCGCTTGAAGTACATAAAAAATTTCCAAAGGACTGTACGTCTACGATCCGTGGTTTTCGATAAAAGTGCAAGAGAACAGTAAAAACGTCATACCCAGTGTGCTCAAAATTTTTTTTATGGTAAGCATGAACACAGGTTTTTACATATGGTTACATAAAATGATGTCTAAAATGTCCACCGAGCCTATACACATGTGGAGTGTGACGTTATGGAAGGACACCTTAAAATCTCCGTTGTTCTTGTTAACGTAAGGTGACTATACGTCCCCAATTTCTGGGGTTTTTTGCAATTTGTTCCCAAAATGTAAAAAACCAATGGAGGATATCGCCTCGTTGGGTTCGAGGCTATAAAAGTCACGTGACGGTGGAAAACAAACAACCATTTCTCCATAGGCTTATGTGTTGGACTCCTGGTAATAAGCGCAAAATCAAAAAAATAATAATTATGCCTCTGTATTGTGCTGCCTACGAATGTTTCAATAACTCTCTGGAACCTGTACATGACTGCAAAAAGATATCTCTCCAAAGATTCCCATTAAAAAGTGCTAACATATTAAAACTTATACTGAGACGATGCTATTTCAGCCACGTGTCGATGGAAAATTTACACTTCAGCCAATCAGATTACAGAGCTACTCATCAACACAGCCGAAAGGTCACGTGTTGGTGGAAAAATGACGTCACACCGATAAACCTCATTAAGGACAATTTTAATTATTACATTGTTTCTTAATTAGATCACCATTAATTATAAAATGTCCTTAATTTTACGTTCAAAAATATGGTCACCTTATGTTAACCTGATGTTATATTCCATAGGACAGACATAAGCAGGCCCTGATTACTCCACAGGCCAACTAAGCCTCGGCCTAGGGCCCCAAAATGATTAAAGTAGTTTTAAACTCTTAAAAAGAATGGCCTAAAAAGCATCAATAATAATAAAGAGAAGCAATTTTAGAACACATGCGGCTGTGCAAAAGTATTTAATTATACCAGGTATGGGCAAACTTTAGAATGTTATCCAGGTCACAGGCAGTAAAATTGGGATTTATATGGAATTTTGAATGGTTTATATAGGGTTTTGATATGTGGCCTTTGGGCAGGAGGTTACCCATCCATGCTTTATCCTGTATTCAGGGATATAAGATGTCACGTTAAGGGCCAAAGCATTCATTGACGTAACCTCATCTGAAGCGTAACTTCTGGGCATTATATAATTTTATAGACTTTAAGTAAAAATTTCACTGGTATGGGCAAAGGGGAATTTTACTCTCCCCTCGTTATGTACAACAAAAATTTGTACCCAGTGTGACGAAGTTCACATACATATGACAGTAAGTCTGGGATTTTCGGGGTTCCCCTTCTAAATTAATTTCGCTTTAGCATATGCTGTGTAAATTCTTGGTGCCTCCCGGTCCTCCGTCATACCCAGTGTCTATATGTATCAAAAAAGTATGCTCGTATAGGAACACCACAAAAGTGCGTGCCTAGGGCCTTCGAATGTCTTAGTCGGATTCTGGACATAAGGTGCCCGATGGATTTCTATAACGTGCTTAGGGTTGTGCGTCCCTGGGCGGAACATATTTAGAGGCCCAGGACAGAAAATAATTGCCAGGCTTAAGAATTTGGTTTTGCAGATCTAGTTGCAATTATTTCTGTTTTGTCAAAGCTTGTTAGTATTTAACTTACTACTTCACTTTTAACGCATGCTGTATAAATGACGTCAAAGAGTAATAGGTTTCTTTTTTTCGCATTTAGTTAACATGATAACAATGTCCATTGTTGCTACTTAATCTTATTACGTTGAATCCATGGACTTAGATTGGAAAGAACTCACATCGGCAATGGGATTCCTTCCCTGAAAACGGACCTTGAGGACGGGCTGGATTGATTAGGAGATTATCTGATGCTTCCATATAGCGGCAATAGTTGTAAACAATTTGTCAAGAAAACTTTTTCCATAAATTAGGAGTCGATGTATCAATTTTATTAATTATTTATTTATATTTCGAAATTGAAAAAATATAATAACGCTTTTAAAAATAAATAATCAAAGATATTTATGCATACTAAATAATGTTCAGCAGCTTTTCAAAATTTTCAAACTGAAGTATGGCTAAACATTTCCTGTAGAAGCAAATATTAAACTTATTTTAATTTAATCTAAATACCTAAATTGAAAGGTTGTTAAGCAAAAACAAATAACATAATAATTTCAGTCATTTAAATAAAATGAAATAAAGATCAAATCCTTTAATTATCAGTATACTAAAGTTTCCCATTCAATATAGATTGCCAATTTATTGAATGTAACCAATGCATTAAATGTAATGCAGCATTGAAATTTATCACAAAATGGTATTGGTATTTTACATGGGGGAAACTTACAAGCCATGGAAAATTTTAAGGACAGTCCCAATTTTTTATGCAGATAGATAATTTAGAATTTTAATGTTATAACAGCAAGAATAATGTTTTGAACATGTTAGATATGTAATAAAATTACTTTTCCACTCTCTTTTCTGTTTCTAGACAACATGCTTGATAAAAAAATGTACAAAAGATGTTTACAGTATTTCTTAAAAGGTAATATTATAATATTTCACATTGTGTGATATTTTGAAGAAATCAATTAGTATCTTTACTACAGTCAATATTTGTAGTAGATTAATATTAATAATCAATAACGATCAATCAATATTTGTAATTGTATTAAAATAAATTAATATATGTAATTTGCATATATTTTAAAGTGCAATATTTAAGGTTTTTGACGTGACAGTTTAAACCATGGTTAAAATCGTCAAAAACTTGCCAACCCTGATTCATTCCAAAACCAATTCACAGAGAATAAGACAATTTACGATCAGTGGCAAATCTAGAAAAAAAAATTCTGTATTCCCAAGAGGTAAATGCTGTGCCTAGAATCAGCTGGTTGGGATAAATCGGTCTTCTTTTCGATGTGACTTCACAGCAAGAGCACTATCATTCACTTTTTTTTTAAAGAATGGTAACTTATATTTCCAGCAAAATAGCAAGTGTGAAGCAAAATTACATTTATATCTGCTCCACAAGCCTGCCATTCAGCTAGTGAAAACTCATATATAATAAATTAACCTATACCTTTAAAAGAAATTCTATGGCATCATCAAAATATTTGAGTATTACTATATAGACAGAAATAAACACCCAGGTGGTTTTGTGTACTGTGTTAATTATAAACAATGTAAATTATAATATTTTAGAATCTTTAATACTTGTAGCACATTTTGTTAAAGCAAGCATAACTTAAAAGCTAGGTGAACGTTAAGATGTACACAGAAAATAAACACTATGTAAACTGATGAATATTGAGCATTTTATTTTAACATGTACTAATTAGATACGACAGCTTATAATAGTATATTTTAAGCACTAATATAGTAAACATAGAGAATCTAAATTAAAAACACGTTAAAAAATCGTATGGATAAAAAAATAATAATAATGTGTAGCCTGTATTAATCAGAAGTATTAGAAAGACATGAGTTAATGTATTACAAAAATAGAGCGACGAAAGGAAACAAAACTTTAAACATACTTACAATGAAACGGTAGCATCCTAGCTCTCACGAAAACAAATACCCGTAACTCGGATTAGATATCCATAAAAAGTCACAGAGCACATAATCCTTCAAAAGCAAATTTCTGAGTTTAATCTGTATGCATTTGTGCGAAAAATTAATATTTTTACAAGCTGACTACTCAAATTAGATATCTTAACATATATTTTTTTTAAACACTGGAACAAGTCTTTTTATTCAATTTATTATATCACTTGGTAAGACTTGAAAATGTACTTTTAGCTATCATTAGCCCGCCGTTTAAATCAAAACAAACTCACAAGCCCACAAGAGCAGACGATGGATAGATCACGTGGTGTAGGTAGTTTGAGAGGGCTGTGACGTCACGTGCAAGGACCCCATTCATTAATCCACTTTTTTATATTATCCAATCATCAAGCTTCTCCTTCAGCAGATCTAGCATCATCTGTATGTATCTTCTGAATGATATTTTGTACAGAACATAACTGTGATGTCTAAGCTTCAGAATAAAGCACAATTTACTTTGATACATAGAGGTTTTTCTTTTTTGAGTTCAACTTCCGAAGATAATCACTCTTAATGAAAAGCTCTATAGATTATACTGAGTTACATGATCTCTTACTAGAATTAATGTTAAAATCAAACAAAACGATCAACTTGTACTGTTCTTTCAAATCTAATTTTCAAAACCAGCTTGTGAGTCCCCAAGATAAGTGCTCCTTATTATCCACAAAAATGTGGGGGTATCGCCTTTGCTAGAGGTTCTTTGTTGCCCACTTCGTTTTAAAATTAAATTTTTTTAATACTATGAAAGTGGATACTAATAATTAGAGCTGCACTATCAATGGATTTAACACTTAAAATTTGCATTCTAAAAATATTTTAAATTAAAGACAAATGTAGTCAATGCTCGTTTTCACAAACCTCAGGCAAATAGTTCATAAAGTGTTCTATGGAAGTGTATTAGAGCCTACTCGCTAATTCATAGCATCACAAGTTTTCATAAAAAAAAAAGATGTTTATAAAAACGAGCACTGATTGTATAAAAAGCACACTATTATTTTAGAAATTTTGTTAAGGCCTAATTTTACATTAATCCCTCAATAAATTACTAGAATTAATTCATTTTTGTGATTTAACATTAAAAACTGCAAACATTTCACACTTAAATCAGCATTTGTAATATTTATCTAATTCTAAGTAAAAATAAATAAATAAAATACCTAATTGTATTTTATCCTTTTCTTAGTTGACAGCAAAGATATCTTTTACAAATTGAAGATGAATGACTTTCGGGCAGATTCAGATGTGGTACTTTCACTTCAAGAAGAAGAAGAGAAGTGAAATCAGCTGAGTAGGGGAAATAAACTCACGTGGCTATATAAAGTCAATGGGAGGATTGTGTGTTAGTGAAAAAAATATTATTTAATATAAAAAGCATATTTGAAGAGGCACTGCATCTCGAAGATTTTTATTTAGTAGAGATTTATAGATACGACAGAGCGTCAGGAGATCAAAATTTTGAACGTGCGGGGGCTCGCGCTGCAATATTTTTTGCGCGAGATTTAAGACATTTATGCGATATTCTCGCGCTCTAGCGGGAACCCTGATACGGACGCAATACTCTTATGAAAATAATCTGCAGACTGTAAAAAACATCTGCGACGTACGTCTCGCGTCTCGCATTTTCTGCTACGGGGATTGTTTACAGTGAAGAAGAGGCTGTATACTTTGGAGATCGTGGATATTTGCAAACATTTTTACATTTGTAAGGTAAAGTATTATCAAACGTGGTTTTATTTATTCATATGTTGCATCTTTACAGTTTGTAAAGATGCAACATAGTTTTTTATTTTATATGTTTCATTTTTAGTGCGTAAATGATGGTGTTTTTTTAGCACATGGCTAATTGTATGCATTTTTTTTACTACACGTGAACAAAATTTGAATGTTAAGATATTTGTGAAATTGATAGTATTCTAATAAAATTAAATTTAACACGTTCCATCTTTTTAAATGTTTTATTTACCCATCCCAGCTACTAATTTTACCAAATTTATTGTGTTGTTTAGACTGTTGTGCTACACACTACATAAAAAGAAAATGATATTTCTACTTTAAGGGCCGAATTTTTCACTTCGACCTCCACTCATCGATGCTAGATTAATTAAATGTATAATTAATGTAAATTCTGTGCCATGATCATGGGCGCCCATAGGGGGGGCAAGGTAGGGCACTTGCCCCCCCTAGAGATTTAAGTTACTGTCTCATGATGTAAACAAATCGCAAAAACAGTACTAAATTTGTTAAAAGTTTGAAATTTCCCCTCCCCATGAATTTTTTTTGAAGTTTGCCCCCCCCCCTAGAAAAATTCCTATGGGCGCCCATGGCCATGATGTATGCTTGCATAGAACAATCACATTTGAGAGTTCCAAATATTCAATATGTATTGAATATGACTATACATTGCTTATTATAAGTGAAGAAATTGTTGGATATGTGATGAACTAAATAAATTGTTCCCCTATTTATGTATTTAATTTTTAATTATGGGAATGAATCAGTGCTTACATGAATTTCTGCCGTATAATTTGAAGAGTATTAATCTAACAGACCCATTGGAAAAGGCATGACAGGTCTCCCACTGGCCAGGGAAAACCTGGAAAAGTCAGGGAATTTCATTTTGAAAATAAAAGTCAGGGAAAATCGCAAATTTTGACCCAAAACCTGGAAAGTCATATAATTTGGGCTGGAAAATCAGTGTTTGTAAACAAACAACATTTAACCTTACTTTGGGAGGCTAAAAATATTAAAGAACATATGCAAAGTTGACGTCATAAGCATAAAAAGTAGTCTGGATTTTTATCGCATGATGGTCTGGAAAACCTGGAAAAGTCAGGGAATTTTTTTTTCAGAAATTGAGTGGGAACCCTGCATGAATTAATTTTTATAAGTCAGTCTTTTTTGATAGATCTGATGGACACTAAACTGCACTCTCCACTTCGATGAATAATCGTCTAGAATGTAAGTAATTCACATTAAAAAATATCCTATAAATTTTTTAACTTTGTGTTTATTTAAAACAAAACAGTTATATTGGTTTGATTCAATTATTTTAATTGTTCCCAGTAGTTGAAGTAAGAAATTGATTTTGATCTGAATGAGCAGATGTACAAACATATACATCTATCTATAATTAATGTAAATTCTGTGCCATGATGTTCGCTTGTGCAGAACAATCACATTTGAGAATTTCAAACATTTAATTTGTATTGAATATGACTATACATTGCTTATTATAAGTGAGGAAATTATTGGATATGTGATGAACTAAATAAATTGTTCCCCTATTTATATATTTAATTCTTAATTATAGGAATGAATCGGTGCTTACATGAATTTCAGCAGGATAATTTGAAGAGCATTAATCTAACAGACCCATTGGAAAAGGCATGAATTAATTTTAATAATTCAGTCTTTTTTGATAGATCTGTTGGACACTTAACTGCACTTTCCACTTACTTAGATGAATAATCGTCTAGAATGTAAGTATTTCACATTAAAAAAATATCCTATATTGTTTTAATTTTGTTGTTTATTTAAAATAAAACAGTTATATTGGTTTCATTCAATTATATTAATTGTTCCTAGTAGTTGAAATAAGAAATTGGTTTTGATGTGAATGAGCAGATGTACAAACATATACATCTATGTATACTATTAAATATATATTCTGCACTTTGTAAGTGTGTATAGCTTGTTAGTATGCAAGTATAGTATGAAAATAATTATAAATGTATATACACACACTTTTTTATCTCGACATATCATTAACTCGTTGGACTTCTATGAGGAATTTCCTTTTAGCTGTATAAATATTTTAATCATTAGCTCACTTTAAAACTGCGTATTTTGTGTTAAATGTTTACTTCTGTACAGTGGGGTCCATAGGCCATAATGTAAAAGGAATCTTTTTTGTAACTTCTGTAAATAAATTGTAAAATAAATTGTAATGTTGTTAATAAATTTTAATTGTAAAAATTTCTGTAAATAAATTGTAAAATATAAATAAATTCTGTAAATTAATTGTAAGTCCTATATGCCCCAAAATCAATACCGGTCTTGCGATGGTGGTTATAACAAATACCCAATTTGAGCTCAATCGAATGCACCATTTAGGAGGTATCGTGTTCACTCACATACACACACACATTCATACATCTCGTAAAAAAAGCATAAATGAATTCAGAAGACCTATCGAAACGTGTAAATACACCAAAATCTCAAATTTGAATTTTTCATGCTTACAATACTTTCCTTACATGGTACATGCTTGGAAAGTAAAAACAGCATAAAATTAAAACCAAGTTTTAAATGTGGCTTTTTTCCTCCCTTAATTTTAATCAAACACTATAAAAAAATTTCCTTTTCTTTAATAATTTTAATAGGGATGTAACGGATATTTGGCTGATTTTTCAATATCCTTCTTCTGCAAGACTTCTCTGCTGGATATCTGGCTATATACTACTACAGTTCTATCTATAATAGACATCGGACAGGATGGAAAATTATATTTGAATATACTTATAATAAAATGATACATAAAACAGGCATATATTTTTTAACTGAAAAAACAGCAAGTTTAACACTCGAAATGGAGGATTCAAAATAAACACACAATTTCAACAGTTAACAACACACACAATTTCAACAATAGTTTTTGAGCACATTTATAACTAGTTAGGCTAGGGTCAGACGGGGTAAAATGACCATAAATTTAGCTATTTTCAACTTTAATAAGCTACACACCTAAAATGATTCAACGTATTTCAAATTTTTGGACAAATATTTACGTTGGACTATCTGAGAGTAACTACAAATTTTTGTTTTTTTCTTTTACAAACATTAAAACTCCTTGATCATTAATGAGGTTTATCGGTGTGACGTCATTTTTCCACCAACACGTGACCTTTCGGCTGTGTTGATGAGTAGCCCTGTAATCTGATTGGCTGAAGTGTATATTTTCCATCGACACGTGGCTGAAATAGCCTCGTCTCAGTATAAGTTTTAATATGTTAGCACTTTTTAATGGGAATCTTTGGAGAGATATCTTTTTGCACTCATGTACAGGTTCCAGAGAGTTATTGAAGCATTCGTAGGCAGCACAATACAGAGGCATAATTATTACTTTTTTGATTTTGCGCTTATTACCAGGAGTCCAGCACATAAGCCTATGGAGAAATGGTTGTTTGTTTTCCACCGTCACGTGACTTTTATATCCTCGAACCCTAGGAGGCGATATCCTAGATCAACTCGAAAATAGATAAGAAATATTTTATTAAACTGTTTTACAGAGAATTTTAACTTAGCTATATTAAGTACTTGCTGCTACCCGCGACTTCGTCCGTGTCGGCTTTAGAGCTAGGTCCCGAGAGAAGTGAAGCATGTGTGAATAACACATATATTTGCGACAAAAGAAACTGCGTTTAAATATTATTCGCTTTTTACTTATTTTAAATGAAGTATAATGCATGGTAGTATACTTCATTTAAAATAAGAGTATGCAGAGTTACTAAATTTAGATTATTTTCAGGCATTTGGCGAATAGAGACAGTTACGACAGTATTTGCGAACTGTTTTGAGTGTTCTTGTAAAAAAAAATATTTATGCTATAGGCATGAACTTTAGCCTATGTTAATCAGGAATAGTGTAGCTTTCTATTAGCGAAAAAGTTTTAGAATTGGTTCTATAGTTACAGAGATACCCAGAGAGCGTATTATATTAGAAATATTTTGAGTGTTCCTGTAAAGGAACTATTTTCGCTACATGCATGAATTTTAGCCTATAATACTCGAGAATAGTGTAGCTTACTATCAGTGAAAAAAAGTTTTGGAATCGGTTCAGTACTTAGAGATGCACATAGAGCGTAATGTAATTCTTATGAGTATCCCTGTAAAAGAACTATTTGTGATGTATGCATAAAAGGTAGCCTGTAACACTCAGGGTCCCACCAGTGTCTAAGAGGTTCTGCTCTCAAAACTGGAAGGCTGGAGGTGCCAGGTTCAAATCCCGGTCCCGCTCGTCGACCTAGCTGCTCGCAGTTTTCCATAGTTTTCTCCAAAACCTCGCGTAAATACGGGCTAGGATCATTTAGAAAGTTCCCCATAGAGGAATTCCCCATATAGTCCTAGTACCTTAGTGCAGTCAATCGGACTTAATCCACAAACAAACAAACTGTAATACTCAGTGTAATTTTCAATCAGTGAAAAAATTTTTAGAATCGGTTTAGTAGCTATAAAATTTCCATAGAGCGCAATGCATTAGAATTATTTTGTAAAAGAATTATTTATGCTATATGCATGAAAGGTTTCCTGTATGTTAATCCAGGGCATAAGCTATCTTCATTACAATTTTTTTCCGAATCCGTTCAACCCGTTTTGTGTGGTTCAGTCAAAAACATCTAAACACACAAACGTACACATATATGTTATTGGTAGGATTTGGAAATTTATGAACTTTAAAACACATTTGGACTTTTCTTTCTAGTGCTTTTTAATTGGGCGTAAAATCAACATAATTTCCATACCATTTAATGTTTTTCAAATGCATGTGAATTTGCAAATAGAATTTCTGCTTTATTTCAAAGCATAAATCGTTTTGTGCGCGCGATAAAACGGTTTTTAATTAATAATAAGTAAAGTAGTTAAAATTTCAAAATTCTGTGCCTCAGGTGCTCTTTACCGAAATCATGGGCTTATATGCTCAACTTTTCAAAACTCTGTTTTCTGTAGATTTGTCTGGAGAACATTCATTTTTATTATTATAGATAGATAGATTTAGCATAATTTCCGTGGTATTTAATGTTTTTTCAGATGCACGTGCTTTTTCATTGAAGTAATAGCATTCTTGTTAGCTCAAAACATGAATCGTTTGATACAGGCGAAACTCGCCAAGCATGGCAACGTAAAAATGGTTTTCAATTAATAATTAAAAAAGTAATTAAAAATTTAAAATTCTAAGTAGCCTATAACCTTCTCCAGGGTCCCATCTATATCTAAACCAAAATTCATTCTAATCGATTCAGCGGTTTAGACGTGAAAGCATCATAAACAAACAAAAAAACTCACTTTCGCATTTATAATATTAGTTAGGATAGAATTGTAAATAGCTGCTTTTCTGCAGATAAAATCTGTCCAAAAATGCTAAATAAAACTTTTACCACAGCCCTTCAGAGCCAGCAGATATTTTGTCCAAAAGAGGTGTTATGGTCATGCCATTTTGAACTCTTCTTTCAACTCTTTTTAAATAAGAATTGGGCATTTTCTTCGCAAAACTTCAAGAATAGCATACTTTCTTTTTTTCATGGTCTTCATGCTTTTCTTCAAAATGTGCAGCAAATACATCCTCTGTTAGCTCTGTTATTACATCCCTCCATCCTATAAATGTATGATTCTAATAATATTGTAAGCTTTGGGTTATTTTTCTCATTTTCAGTTAAAAATAAAAGTATGTAGAATAACAGAATCTATTTATTTATTCATGTTATTATTATTAATTTCTTATAAAATATATTACAGATAAAAAAAATCTAAAATGATACACGTATTCTTTAAATGCAAGCCTAGCAGTATGATCATTTTACCCCACTTTCTTTGAACTACTCCAAAATAAAAACATATATGTAAAAATATTTAGTTTTTGTAAGTTATAAGTCAATTATTAAAAAATACTTATGACGTAAATGATGTGTGAAACATGCTTGCAATTATTGTTCTGATGTCATTATATTTAAAAAAAATGAAAAAACACACTTGATAACTAAATACATGTTTAGTGCTGGATATTCAATCGGGCAACCAAAGGAGCTTCGAATATCCGATATCTGGCACAATCAGTATCCGTCACATCCCTAAAGCTTAACACAGCAGTAGCGTAGCAAGGTGGGGGCGGTCCGCCCCGGGCGGCAACCTGAAAGCAAAATTAGGGGGCGGCAGCAGCCGCCTCCGTTTGTTTGTTTTTCCCTCACACAAGATCTAAAAGAATTGCCCTCAATTTAATGAATATCATTTTACACTGAACCATTAGCGCCCATACAGGGGGCGCACATTAAGCTTGACCTGGTGGTCGGCTGGGAATATCCCCAAGCCGGCAATCTGTAACTAGAGATACAGGTCGCAGGAACAGACCCCCCCTTTTTGCCTTTCGCATATTTTTCTTACAGAATATTTAAAATTATCACTCTCCATTTAATGGAAAACATCATACACTAAACCATGGGCGTATATATATTGGGCGAAAATGGTGGCTTGACCTAAAGGGCGGTTCGGGTTACCTTAAGTATAGTAGGCAGTTTTATAGCATACTGAACTTTTTTCTATTATTTTAGTACTAAAACGTTTAGAAGACCGACATGAGCCGCCCCTTACAAATATAAGATTACTTCTAAAAGCATTCATATGGGCGCCCATGCCCATATGAGTATGCCCTTGCCAAAGACATCGTCTTAGTAGCTGTTGGTAGTTGAATTTTTCAAAATAGATAAAGAACAATAATTTTGTTGAAAATTTTTTGAAGTACATTCCGTTAAATGTCGCATCCTGCTTTAGCAATGCGAAAAGATATTATCAAAGTCTGAGGACCAGGGTTGTGAACAAGGGGCATCATGGGCATCGTGGTGCCCATTGGGGGAAGGGGGGTCAAAATCACCAGACCCCCCTCCCCCGTGGTTTTTCTATGGCTAAAATGGCACTGTTTTTTATATTAAAGAACAAAAAGAAAGAGTATTTCTCCCTTCTCTAAGGCCGACCAGTGGCAGAGCGCATTTGCGCTCTGAACTGGGAGTCGGAAGGTGTCTGGTTCAAAACCAGGTTGCGTCCGCCGACCTAACCGTTCGGAGTTTTCTGTGGTTTCCTCCAAAACTTGATGTAAATACGGATCAGGATCCCTTTAAAAGACCCCTACGGAGGACACCCAACCCATAGGCCTAGATCCCACGTGTAGATAATTGGCCTTAATCCCACAACACAAACATACCCTTCTCTAAGTGTAGGGGTGGATCTCGCGGCTAGCGATCGACACGACTTACTTCTAATGATTCTTCTGTGGAAAAACCCAAATTCTCCAAACAGTAAGCATGATAAGAAAGTGTCTGTTTTCAACCCCCCGAAGAGGTTTTTTCCACTAACACCGGTCCTCAGAAAGTCCAGGCTAAAAATTTTTTCCATGAAAAAAAAAAAAAAAAAAAGAGAGAGAGAGAGAGAGAAGAATAGAATACAATCAAGGAGGTCTGGGATTATACCGAAGGTATAATTTATTATAGGTTTATTTTTGACAAAGTTTTTGAGGACTTTGCAAATAAGAAAGCAAGCAAAATACAAATTTAAAATTTATACAGCAAAATCTCGAAAAATTATTCTTATTGAACAAATTTTTAACTCACAGAATAGCTTGAATTCTTATTTTTTAAAAGTATGATTTGAAAATTTATTTCCATTTCGCTGTTATTGAATTATTATTTTAGATTTGCTGAGTTAAACATTTTGGTGTTGATTCCCTCCTATTCCGCTATTGTTAAAAACATCACGAAATTATATAAAATATTTAATTCTAATGCATTTTAACTATAAACTATATTTTAAAAAACGATAAATTGTCCCCCCCCCCTCCTTCGATCAAGGGAATATTTAGTAAGTGTTATAAAACTTAATTGAACTTTTACTAATAAAAATTTCCCACATAATCTTGCAGTATCAGACTTATGGGTGATTTTAAAATATCGAAGGTATCCTGTATTTATCACCATTGTTATAATTTAATTAGCGATAGTTAAAACGTCGTTTTTAAAGGTTTGCTTGCTAAATTTACTAAACTGTTTATGTGCTGTAGTATTGATTCAAAAATTCTCGATCATTAACTAGTTTCAGAATTTTAATATTGTTTTCGGTTATATATCCTAGCCACCTATATTTTTTATGTTCCTAATCAAAACTTAAGCATTTTTTACTTCCTTGTACGTAGTATAAGGAAGTAATGTGATCCCGAAAAATTTTGGGGGCCAAATTTCGACAAAAAAACCGATTTTGACTACCTCTAAATTTAATTTTAAAATTTTTTTCGATGCATCCTATCGTAGGCTAGCATGCACGATCATATTAACGCGTCTGCAACTCATTTTGTCCAGCGGCCAGTCTGCTGTGGCCAGTTTTTCCATGCCGTCTGTACGTACGTACGTATGTACGTACGTACGTACGTACGTATGTATGTAACTCGCATATCTCAAAAACTATTGGTCGTAGAATGTTGAGATTTGATATTTAGGATTGTTCTATGATCTAGTTGTGCACCTCCCCTTTTGGTGGCAATCGAATGGATAGTTTATGTACAGGACCGCCCAAAAGATTCGAAATACATTACGCTCTATGGGCCGAAATTCATTAAACTCGCCTAACTCAAAAGCTATTAGGCGTAGAATGTCGAAACTTCATATTTTTGATAGTTGTAACATCTAGTTGTGCACCTCTCCTTTTGGTGGCAATCGACTGGATAGTTTATCTACAGGACTGCCAAAAACATTCGAAATACATTACGCTCAATGGGCCGAAACTCCTTAAACTCGCATATCTCAAAAACTATTAGGCGTAGAATGTTGAAACTTTATATTTAGGATTGTTGTAACATCTAGTTGTGCACCTCCCCTTTCGGTTGCATTCGACTGAATAGTTTATCTACAGGACCGCCCAAAAGATTCGAAATACATTACGCTCTATGGGCCGAAATTCATCAAAGCGTTTTTTAGAGGTATTGGGCTAATTCAAACGACTCGGAAGTGATGTATGCTGTAAAGAGTTAGAAAATGAATTTCTCCATTAAAAAAAGTGTCTTTATCATTTGTAGTTCTGCTACAGGAACACTCAAAAGATTTCCAATACATTACGGTCAATGGCAATTTTAGGAGATTCATCCATTTCAAGCACAATACCGTCCTACCACATAAGTTAGGTAATGGTCCGACCACGGTCACGTGCCTCCCTCAAGAACTATGCCAAAAGTCGCCAAGCTTGGCGACTTTTGGTGTACGTGTGTGCATATTTAACTCTCAAATCTCAAAAACTATTATGAAATTTCATATATAAGAATGTTGTAACATCTAGTTGTGCATCTCGATTTTTGGTTCCAATCTATTGGAGAGTTTATTTACAGGACCACCGAAAAGAATTTTAGTACTTTAATGTCTATGGACATTTTCAATATAATACAACTGTAGACAGTCATTGTTTGGTACATGCCCAAAAACTCGCCGTCTGTCCTCGACCTTGGCGAGTTTTGGCGAAATATCGCCAAATTTGGCGATAGTCAGTCATTGGGTCCATGCCCAAAGTATCGCCATTTGTCATCGTTCTTGGCGAGTTTTGGCGAAATATCGCCAAATTTGGCGATAATCTGTCATTGTTTGGTTCATGCTAAAAATCTCGCCAAATGTCGTCGACATTGACGAGTTTCGCCGAAATATCGCCAAATTTGGCGCCAAAAATTATTTCGTATTTTGTATAACACTAAAACTTTAACCCGTATATTTTTGAACTTTTGTATTTAGAACTATTGTAATATCTAACTGTTTTCCATATCTTTTTTGACAGCAATCGACTGAGAATTTATTTACAGGGTGAGCCAAATGACTTTAAATACATTGAGGTGTATGGATGCATTCAATTCATTGAAAGTCTGTGGTCAATGACTACTTTGGCTATCCCCAAAATCTCGCAGACTATCTCAAGTTTGTCGGCTTTTGGTGAAATATCGCCAAATAAAGTGTCAGAAGGAAATATTTCAAATTGAACTCAGCTTGGCGATATCGAAATATTTGTCTAGAAATCGCTAAACCTTACTATTATTGATATTTTATCTCTTTCAAACAAATAAGTTTAGAGGAAGTGCGTCGAAAATATTTTTGATCTAATGGACGTGCAAGGAAGTCATGTGTGTGACACATCAGATTTTTTCTGAAAGAAATGAAGGCTATCGAAAAAACATATTTATACTATTGATTTTTAATTATAATGTTTAATATAATCCGCAAAATTTACTTTTCACTATCGAAAACAAGTTATCTAATTTGTAATATTGTAATTACGGCCAATCAGATATAGTTTTGATCATTGTAAATTCCTGTAAACAGTTTTTTTTTTTAAATTTCACTGTACAATTATATGTACAGCTGCGGGAAAAAAAGGCCCACTTGCTCTTTATTTCGCCGTCATTCGTCGTACAGCAAAGTTATATATACCATTCGTTTTCAAATAACGCATACTTTAATTTACTATTCATTTAATTTGCATAAGGGGCCGTCTTCATATTTAATTCTGCATCAACTTCGTTTTTCTCAATGGCAACACTGTATTTTTACTTTATTAAACGAAAGAAAACCTTCAAATTACCCTAAATATTAATTTTCACTAATTTTGTGCGATAATTTCCGGAGATATTGTGAATTATTTTTTGCGCGTTTTTACGGGACTTTCTACAAATTGAAAAACGCTACTTGTAGGTTCCGAACTTTTCGCCTTCCATTCATTTCGCTCACGAGAGTTAAACCAAAATATTATTTTCAAGGTAAATATTGCTACCATCTCTCTTAAAGATTTTTGTACTGAGAATATCAAGGGTAGAAATAGAATGTTTAGTCAGAGGTCCGATTTCATAACTTCCTTGGCTCGTACACATGACTTAAAAGAAAAATGCAAAACGACTGCTCTCGATTTTGAAAATCTTCCTAATTTTGAAATTGTTGTTGAGTATTTCCCTTGATGGTTCTCTTAGAGAAGTGAAATGTTGGCAGGAGTGAGAGGCTGTTCTCTGCTCTTCTGACTGCAAGCATGAATGTTACCCAGCTTACGGTCGAACTAGAAGAATGGTTTCATGATTGAAAATTTATTTGTCTGAATTATCATGTAAAAAACGCAATTACGTTTCTGCTAAGCCAATATTATCACTGCGTTTGTTATTTCACTTTCTTCATTTAATATTATCGTCTGCAATGTGCAATATTCTTATAAGACTTTTGATGGTATTTTAATTTATTATCAGATGAAAATTTAGACAGAAAAACGTGATTTTGAATGTCTGATAAAATATGGGGAAGTCCAAAGACCTAATGTTTCCAATATTAAAAAAGGTCACATTCATGCCTGGAGTGTTGAGGATGTTAGTTTTTCAGAAACAGATGTTATATTAGAAGACTTATACATCCACTGCATCTAATTCTATACCTGGAAAATATTTTATTTGGGGGTATATGATAGCGGATGCAACAGTATACGCTTTATAGAATCACCATCAAACTGTAAAAACCTCTAATTTATATGCTTCAAACTTTGATTTTTTTTTAATACCGCTATCTTTTAGTGTGTTTTTGCGCAAAAGGAATCTAATTTACTCTTATTTTAAGCAGTTTTCAAAAATTTGTCACTCAATAAATTTATATATGGTCCCTTAACTCATGAAAATAACACATTTTATTTAATATAAATTAAACTACTGAACATAAAAATTTGAAATTTTTCACAGCCATGTAGTATTACTTTCTGCATCTTCGAAATTTGGCTAGGTCGATATTCATAATTTTTTAAATATAATTTAATAATTCATAATTCACATTAATATTTTATTAACAAACCATAATAATAGTGAATTATGTTTGGGTCGTTTAGTTAAAAATCAGCGAAAAATCAAGGAATAAAAATCAGCTTCTTATCAATATTATATGACAGAAATTCCCAAATTGTGTTCCGCGGCACCCTGGGGTGCCGTGGAGATAATCAAGAAAAGTTTAAGTTTTGGGGGACTGTAATAAAAAAAATTTCCCTGAACCGATATCCCACAAAAAAGTTTACCAAGCCAAAGATCAAGTGGGCGAAACAAAAATATTTTAGTCAAGTTCGAGAGAGTTCAGTGTCCAGTCGCAAAATTCTATATCCCTTTTCCAAGAGATTTTGATAGTTAGCCCTTTAAACTTAAAAGAAACAATCAAAAGTGTATCCAAACTGTTTAATTCTAACCTTCATCTTCATATTGCTTTAAAGGTAACCTGCCCTGAAACGTTTTCAGCCTGAGAAGGGTGCCCCGCCCGAAATGCTTTTAGCCTGACAAGGTTGCCGCGAAGTGTTTTCAGCTTGACAAGGGTGCCACGGGAGAAAAAAGTTTGGGAACCCTGTTACATGAGATATGAATTAAAGTATGAAAAAATATTTTAACATATGGGGAGGGGGATTTTGGAAGCTCATAACTCACTCATTTTCAGTTCAAATTTATTGAAAATGGGTATCCGGGGTTAAAATGAGCTAAATTTTTGAAATATGAAATGAAATCTAGGGGTTGCTATTGAGGAAAAAAAAAGTTGGTGCGAATTTTAATATGTAGATGGCCCCTTATGCAATTTTTATGAATATCAAATTAAGGTGTACTTCAATCGTAAACGATTGGTATCTGTAACTTGGCTGCACGACGAACGATGGCCAAAAAAAGTACAAGTGGTCCTTTTTTTTTCCGCAGCTGTACATGTTTGGTGAATGATGTTTTGATCATTATAGTTATATTGTATTTTAAATTCTATATGAGAAAAATAATGTATTTCCTTCTCATATAATCCAGAAATTAAAGTGTTTTTTTAATCAAATGTGTAGGAAAACTTTAAAATTTTTAAAATGTCTGTTCAAACCTGCCCCATGAAATGTGGTATTTTGAACAAGCTAGAGCAACATTTTAACAAATACAAAAATATACGAAAATTTAAATTCTTTTTATAATCAAAAATCGCATATATTTAAGAAATTTATAGTCACAAGAATAAAATAAATAGTTACATTTAAGTGAATTTATTAAAATTCATTATTTAAAGAAGTTAATACCCGTCAATATTGACATCAACGTTCGTTGTTAAGACAGCATTGTTTAGACAGTCTTGTAAATATTTCTGGTATATATTTCACAATATGCTTGGGATCCACAAAACTGATCTCTGATACCTCAGGAAAATGAGTTATTTTCCTTTTTTTGCATAGCAACTTAACATTAAACTCCTTTTTATAGTGCAAGTATGAAAATAAGATTTTTTTTTTTTTTTTTGTAAAATTAAACTAAGTGAAGCTACTTATATGCAGTTATTCTAAAACAATACTTTACTTCTCGATCCTTTGTGTCTCAATTCGAACATCTTCAAAGCATGTTCAACGATACTTCAACATTATTGGTAGATGACTAAAGTGTAAAGGTTCGTGGATTTCTGACCTATTACGCGGCTATCGATTTAACGGTCAGGCGTTTTGGGCGGTTTTCTCTAGATGTGAATGCGCTCTGGAATGCCTTAAAAAGGCTTCTGCTCAAGGCATTCCTCCCTTAACAGATAGCTCTAGTGTGCTTTGCTTTAACAAAATATAAATAAGATGAAATGTTCCTATCTATCATTCTTTTTCATAAACTGCAGATGTTTTAATCTTCTTACATTCATCGTATAGCCGAGAGAGAACAGTATGCTACATCTTTCTTTGTAATAGCATCTTTCCCCTCATTCTGTACCGAATCTTACAGAAAAATTAGTCACCTTCTAACGCCTTAATTCTAGAATGTAAGGGGCGGCAAACAGAAGCTCCGCCCCGGGCGCCAATAACCCTCGCTACGCCACTGTAACACAGAATATAAAACTTACCACTGAAAAATGGAAAGTAAACACCCAAAATTAGGGTATTTAACTCTGATTTTGGGTGTTCACTCGAGGTAAAGTAAATACCTTACCTACTTGGCATTTACCCAAACCACATCTTTAGTGAGAAATTCTCACCCATTTTTTTCTGTAATGAAAAATCTGTGGGACAAACTTCTGAGGGGAATAGATAGACAAGCAAGAATCGGATACACAATGGAAGACTAAGGAGCAGGATTAATTTATGAAAACAAATACAATCACATTTTTCCTGTAAATATGCAGAACAATTACCGATTTTACACTATTCTTTAACACTTTTTAAAAAATTACACAAGTGTATATTCATTACTCAAAGAGTAAACTGTAACTAATCAGATTTTTTGTATTAGTTAAAATAAGTAATTAATGCAAGAAATTGGACAGTTAATTAAAAAACAAGGAAATAAATTCATTAGTTTTAAAGTACAAATACATTTAGTAAAAAGTACAAATACAGATACTGCTGCTTTCAAATGCACAGCAGAATTATATGAGCACTTATAAAGTATTTAAAAAATAGAATGAACATACAATACACTTACAAACTTGATTTGATGAGTTATCATGCACATACTTAGCATGGAGTGATCATGATTTATATCTTAGTCCGGCACTTTCCTATAGGAAGGAATAACCCTCTCTCATAGCTTGTTAACTTGTGCAGATGTTCAGTTTAGCCACAGCATCTATATTTCAGTAAACTTTCAGCATTTGATCCTATTTTACAAGCCAAAAAAGTACAAATACAAATACTGCTGCTTTTAAATGCACAGCAGAATTGTATGAGCACTCATTCAGCATTTAAAAAATACAACAAACAAAATTAATTAGAAATCCAATTTGATGCATAACCAAGTACATTAAGTTAGAACTATGTAACATATTTTTCAATAAAACATTTGGAAATGTGTTTATAAATAAAATAAATAAACCATTTAATACATAATTAGAAAACGAAGATCTTCTAATTGCTATAGCATTTGAGGGATTATATTTATTTATTGCTTTAATGAATTATTAAAAGAATCTAATACTGCATTTGTGAACTAGATAAATATTCATACAATTTTTAAAACATTAGACACTTACAAAGATGAAACTGAAAAAGAAAAAAATAATAATAATGTTAATAAATTAAAAGCTAAAATCATTATAAGAATGCTGATACTCAAAAATATATTAAGTAAACTAGGGTCAGAATCAATTAATAAAGGCACGGATTTACCGTACATGCGCATTTATTTGTAAAATTCACAAATCTCAGACAAAAATGCCCATTTATTAATAATAAGATCAGGAAATTAAAAAATGGCAATTTGGAAAAGAACCTATTAAAACAAAGCTACTCTCACTGCTTAACAAAATGGGGAGGTTCTCAATTCCTATGATTAAGCAACATTTATGCACTAAGATGAAAAGTACATACATAAATGTTAAATCATGACTACATAAATGTTAACACTTTGAAAATATGAATAAACAACACTGCTAGAACACCTCTGATTGGTTTACATTCGATATCACCTCTAAAAGTTGTTTTGGAGAAAATGATCCGGGTATTTTCTGACATCAGAGATAATGATCATCATTTTCTTTGAGTTTGCATACGAGATCGTGATGCTATAATTATTTTTTGGAAAATGATTGTATCAGTGGTGGCGCTAGACTTCCCCCGACGGGGGGTCATAACTCCCCGACGAGGGGGCACAAATATACATGTACATATGCTAAGTGACGTATCCAAGAGGGGGCTTTGACCCCTATTTTATGACATTTTTGTCACCAAGTATGATATGGAAATTTGCAACTATCTGCACCACTTGAAAATATTTTACTTTAGAAAGTGATTTTTTCACAATAAATCATTTTCTAAACTAAAATATCCAGGATCCAGATAAGTTTAGAGGAGATGGAGGACAATATAATGTTTTGTTTTGTGAAATATTTCCAGGAATCGGATCGACAATCATAATCGGACACCCAGGCCCCGGATATTTTCAAAAACCACTGCACAATCTTTCCTGGTAGATTATTATTTAAACTGACCCTAATTAACGTATCTCAAAATCCTTTTACATTACATAAATATTTCCCCAAGGCCTCAGCAAGCAAAAAATTTCGGTGGGTGAAGGGGATCTGTAGTGCTAAAATTAAATTAACTGATCTCTAGAATCAACGCAAGTAAACTGATAATGCATTTACTGAAATTTTGGAGGGGGGGGGGGGGTCAAACCTACATGATCCTCCCCCCTGGTAACGGCCTTGCACGTTTCTGTAAAATCTCGAAAGCTACTTTTAAGAGTTCTTCAGTTTAACGCTTAAAATATTTCATATGAATGAAATTCTTTGAAAAAAATTCAGTGAAGAAAATTCTACGCATTTTTTTTTCCCGCAGAAAAAATATCAGAAACAAAAGTTTTTTGTGCAAGAATATTGCTGTAAATTCACTGAAAATTTATTTTATAAATTAAGCATGACTAAATTTGCACGCTTTTACACAAATTGCAGTTATTTTTTATAAAATTAAGAGATATATGTAAATTTAATTACAGTTTAACTTCGATATCTCGAACATCGAAATTCTTGATATCTCATTAAATGTGTTTTCCCTTACAAATTGAATCCCACCCCACCAGTGGCATAGCGCTAGCGCTTTGAACTGGGAGACGGAAGGTGCCTGGTTCGACACTAGGTCGCGTCCGCCGACCTAACCTTTCGGAGTTTTCCGTGGTTTTTTCCCGAAACTTTGCCTAAATACGGGTTAGGACCTCTTAGAAAGTCCCCCACGGCCTAGATCCCTAGCGTAGATAATTGGCCGTAATCTACATTTCCATTTACAAACTGATTCCCTTTAATTTCAACACGTTATCTCAAAAAGTCTAGTGTTTCTGGCCAACATGTTTTACTGTAAAAATATTAATCGAATTGTTAATTTATGTAATATTAATATTTTAAATCACAATAAAGTGAGAAATATGCAACTGAAATGTTTATATATATATATATATATATATATATATATATATATATATATATATATATATATATATATATATAGAGAGAGAGAGAGAGAGAGAGAGAGAAAAGAAAGAACCACTTTACAACAAAAATTTTCTTTTGAGAAAAATGATTTTGAAGGCGCGCAGTAAAGTGGCATACCGAAACTTTATCGCTTGTTTCTACAGCTTTAAAATGATTCTACTTCAATAATAATTCATGTGGTGATAGTACTTATTGAAAGCTAAAAGATGGCACCGTATCTCAATTTCGAAAAGAATTGTTGTGAAGTGTACCCCTGGAAGCTTCAGTTAATAATAATAAATTATACAAATCTCCGAAAGAGAACGTAAATATATGCGCTATTAAATTTTTTTATAAAGTCAAGTACTCATGAAGAAAATTAACCACTTTCTTTTAAAATCTAAAATAAAATAAAATAAAAAATATCGTCAGAAAAATATAATCGGACAGCTTATAATTTGCCAAGACACACAAAAAAATATTTATTTTTAGCGAAACTAACCTTGATAAAAATTTACTTTTTTGTAATACTCCAAGATAGTTTTGAACGAGGTTTCCACAAATGTGATGAATAATTTTATAAAGCAAGCTCATTTACTAATAATTCATAGTGAAAGTGTCACTTTTAAAATTTCAACATTAACGAAAAAGAGTTTAATTAATAAGGCGAATAACAAACATAATATTAATCTGTTTAAAAGTTTTAGAGTTGAATTCTGATACATATAATTCTGTAACTCAAAAACCAGTTTAGAACACATACTGTTAGTTTATCTGGTGCCATCCATGGATTCAATAGCGATTTGTATAAAGATTCAAAATAAGGGAAGTTGCGGTGGCTTACGATACGTCACTGTATATAACATATAAATCTACACGCAAATATAAAACTTTTATTGTATTTATTTTCTTTACTTATTTTACAGGATAAAAGGGAAAATTTCGGAAGACGATATAGACGCTGTATACCATAATTTTATTTACTTTGCAGTAAAATAACTGAAATTTAAAATTCAGAAAAGTTAGTTATTTTTTCCACAACGATATAAAAATTAAATTGTCAGTCAAGATTAATCAGTTTCCTTTAACTTATATTCCGTTTTTAGATCTATCCACAGCCATCTTCATACTGGACTGGAGAGGGTCTATCAGAGGAGCTGGTTATTATTATTATTTAATTTTTAAAATTAACCTTTTTTTTTACCCCAAGCAAAATGTAATAAATTCTAATTCCCTTGCAGCTGTTAATCTTCTTGCTGTGCATAGCTATGAACTCTTAGCTAAAGAGGGCCGGTTAATCCAGTTAGATTTCTCTATATAGTGCAAATACTCACTCGTTGTATATGTATAAAGTATGTTACTAAATAAACAAACTATGCATTTGACTAATTCTTAAATTACAAAAAAAATAAAAATAAAAACAAATCGTACTGCTAAATTTTTATAAAATTAAAGATTAAGTCGTGCATATTGTGTTCGATTGAATCTATTTATAAATAAAAAGTATATTTAGAATTTATTCAAATTTGCCATCTAAGAAACAGAAAAGTACTATTTTTTTTTTATTCGGAAGAATTTAAAAGTTAAATTATCTAATTAACCACTTAGTTATAAAAATATCTTTTTACTTTCTCAACAGTTATAAGAGTTCAAGTAAGGATTACTGTAATAAAATAATTTTAAAGACATAGAATACTTTGCATAACACACTAACTTATAAATAAATAAAATACTACCAGTTTAAAATAGTTCCAATTAAAATGAAAATTTTTAGTTCAATCGTTTAAATATTCATAGGTTTATACATATTTTGAATGCCAGAGATGATTAACTGTAAAATAATTTTATAAATATTTTGTCATGTCAAATTATTACACAATTAAATATACATTTTAAAAAGTTTCTGTAGTAAACAAAATCCGAAATTTCTTATCGCCCGAGTCGTAAATCCCTTTTTAAAATATCAATTAAGACTTATAAATTTTGTAGCTCTATGAATAAAAGTAATACAATGGGAAATTTTATTTTACATTTATGACACAAAAGCTTTTGACTCGTGAATTAAAATACTGTTAATTTACATACAATTACATTAAATGTGTTTAATTTAAATTTGCATTAATGCAATTTGAAAGTTTATAAAGACATACCTTTCGTCCTCACTCCAATTACTAAATCGTATTTGATAAATATACCAAAAAAATCGAAATTGCAACGAAAGAATATATTTTTAAAATATATATCCTGTCATGTAATTTAGCGGGAATGACATATAATGGGGTGAACAACATGTTACTTATCAATGGTTTAAAAGCAAGAGCACATTTAAAAGTACTCAGTGTTTAAAAGACCAATTAGGAGAAAATTTAGGTTAATTCATAGAGTACTCAACTCAGACAGTTAATATAATTTAAAATACAATAATGTTGTACAACATTTCATAGAATCAGAATGTGAGGTCAAAAAGTTATGACTCTGGGTCAGCTGCTATGATTAAAAGTGCACTCCAAACCATTACGAGCATCCATGTCTAAGGACATTTAATGATATATATATGTATCATTAAAATGCTGTTAATAAATAAACTTTAAAGTAGTATTTTAAAATTTCTGAGACAGAACAAGTGACTCAGTTTTTTGGAATATGTGCCTTATTTTAAAATTATTTTTATTTTTAAATAACGCAGAATGTGGTCATTCAAAATTTGTGCTCAAACTAGTTTCAATTCTTTTTTATAAGGGGGTGAGGGGCAAGTGTGGTTTTAGAGCGAGGGCACAGGGGGCGCGAATTCCCCGAGAGGAAAATATTTACACTAGTAAAAATACGCTTCAAATAAAATTGCATGTTCATGCAATTCTGAATTGGTATTCAAGTTTTGTACCCTTCCTGTTAAATATTTCTGGATCCGCCCTTGGGCATAGTATATTTGTACAAATAAATAACAAAAAGCAAGTGCTTAGAATATATAATTCAATGCTTTAGAGAAATAAACTGACCATATTTTTAATAATAACATATATTAATTAAAACTTTTAAACACATTTAAAAAATATATATGAATGTAATTTACATATAACTTACTTGAAGTTTGTGGATCTGGTGAACTTGAAGGGTTTACTTTCTCTAATTCCGTAGATAAACATACATTCGAAGAGCAAGAAGAAACATCCCAAGGATTCTTTCTCTTAATTCCATTTGGTAATTGAAAAGGCCCCAGTCGATTTTGTTTATGAAGATCTGAATGCTTAGTTATCCTATTTTTTTTTTTTTTTTTTTTTTTTTACATAATCATTATCAAAAATATCACGACATAAAGCACACTGTACTTTATATCTTGTGCTTTTGGCACCACCGATGTTCTTTTTAGGATTTAGAAACATAAAGCCAAAAGTGAAATTAAACTCTTATAAACTTCACAATGATATGCTATGCTGCCGTAACAAGAAAAAAAATGCCCACTATTCTAAACTCTGTCTAACTCACTGGCACAATGCACAATAACAAGTGTTGGAAAAGTGATGTACTATGGGTTTGCGAAGAAAAAATAAAAATACACGGGATATTTTGACGAACCATTTCTTTTCATCATTCTGTCATTGAGGACCAAAAAAGTACAAAAACCGTTTTTCTGGAAAAATGAACATCCTTCATTTGCTTGTGTAAGCAAAGCCATACTTCCCTTCCCTCGAAATCTTTTATCTATCCGACTGGTCTAATTAACGGTCACTGTCTCCCCCATCCCGACCACACACACCCATATTGTACTTTTCTACGGTGTCGGCGACAAAATGCACAATCGTTTGAGCAATTAAAAGAGCCTCGAATAGAAAGTGGTCGCACATGTGGTCTCATAAATTTGTCGTTTGAAGAATAGACTGGCACTTTTGTTACCTTAAAATTGATGTCTTGCTGCAAATCCAGTTAAATGCCTCCTGAGAGTGGGATCACAGATTTCAAGTATACACTATTCGAATTTGAAGTCTCCCCCTGCCGTCGTCAACACATCACAGTATTGGACGATGCAGGAAGTGGCTGTTTCTCGACATGAAAAGGATCGCAGAGATAAGAGATGAATGAAAACGGAAAGTACTTTTAGCCATTATTCAGAAGTTCTGAGGAATATACCCCCCCCCCTCTCCCAGAAATGTAAACATATCCGCTTCAATCTCCAATACTCATTCGCCTTTCATGTGTATTTAAAATTTACAAAATTAATTTTTTTAAATCGCAAAATCAAAATTAAAACTCAGCTAAAATATAGATTTCTTCTTATGAAAATTCCCCGACGAATTAAGTGAATAGCCCCGATGGGGGGTCACAAGTTCCCCGACGGAGGGGCACGTGCCCCCCCGGACCCCCCATTGGAGCCACCCCTGGATTGTATCAGTATCATTTCATTAGTTGAGTTGTCTGCATACAGGGGTATAATCCTAATCAACACCTTCATCTTCCTATAGTGTATAATAATTTAATACCTAATAAATTAAGAGGAAATTAGACACTGCATTTTTACAAATAAATCAAAAATTCACACATACTGTGTAGTAGTTGTACCTCCAAAAGAATAGGATGTTCTTTTTCGTTTATTTTTCATCCTCACGAAGCAGGACTTACTTGGCACAGCATCCTTCGTAAGATGCCATTGATTGCTGGCATTTTGGTATACAAAGCAACTTTCCTCGAAGTGTTCCGAGCATAACTTGGATGATGAAGTAGGAACAAAGTTGTCCTGTTTAATGTTGTGCAACCACTGCTTTAAAAGTAATTGCGGAAAGTTGTGGAATGACACTTCAGCCACTCGACATTTTTCTTTGCCATTCTGGTTGCTACAACTAAACGCAGAACAAATTTGCACCATACTTTCATACGAAACTCTAAAATATAAAATACATGAACTGCATGAAAAATGTACAAATCAATTTTACAGAACAGAAATTTAATATATATAGCATGAAACTACTTCTCTGAACAGTTATAAGCATTAACTTTGGTAATGATATCTCTATTTAGAAAACACGATTAACTACATGCTACAATAACATATACAAAACAATCAAATGTTGATGCTTAAAATACAACAGAAGTTACAAAATAAAAGTAATATAAAAATATAATTACTTTTCAATAATTAATCACTAATGGGTAGCAACACCTTATTTATAGGTATAGAGAAAAAAAACCCACTGCCCACTCTTACTAGTAATAAAATAGATGGTACATACTTGCCTTGATAGTCAGGCTTCTGTATCAATACAATGTTCATGCTACTTGTTTATTTTTTTTATTTCAGTTTTTTCAAATTATATGGTGAAAAAATATTTATAGTTTTGAGTGTGTATGTATATCAGCTATAAGCATCAATGTTCTGTTTGCAACATATCCTTTTCAGTCTTGTGAGCAGAGTGTAATAAGAAATCGTTAAAAAAGATTGTTTTAATTAATCACTAGTGGATAGTAGCACCTTATTTATAGGTGCACAGAAGAAAAAAAAATGAATTGAACCGTATTTTAATTGAAGCTAATGCAACAATGTGTTAGGAGTCACCTACTGCCGCCATGACGTTTGTTTATTTACATCTGTTCCGCGGTACGCTTAACCCATTTGGGCCTGGATATTTTTGCGACTCTCTTCGACTTTTACCGATATCAGAAATAATAGATAAATTTCTGATGTCAACTTCTTCAACAAGGGATGATTTCTTTTAAAATCATTATTCATAAAAATCGAAATATCAACATCCTACTTGGTCTTGTTAAAATATTTTGCAGAGTTGAGGCTCAATACTCATGAATAAAGGCTAGGAAAAATAAATAACGTTTTCGACTAATAGCGAAAATGCCGTCCCAAAAAAGGGACGCTAGGCATAAATGGGTTAAGCAAGTTTAAGATATTTTTTAGCGATTTACAAATACTAGAAAAAAAATTCCCAATTTTAGCCAAAGCAACAGAAAGTACTTATAATTAAAATGAGCAATAAATACCTTCATTCGGGCGTAATAAGAAGATAAAAATAAATTTTCTCTCTCCAGTGGGAAAAACATGTACGTTCAGTAGCAGAAGAAATGGCCGCCACGTGAGATTGTTTTCCTACTGAGCAGTAGGGGAAACATTGCCTGTGACGTCATGTGAAAGTACCCCATTAAACTGGTCTCAAATTTCATGGATGGTATAAATAGTGACAAATGTTTCGAGCACCACCTAATAAAACAAGAAGAAAAAATAATGAAAAAAAAAAACCTGTATCAAACTTAATGAAAACATTAATATCAGAGTGATCAGGTAAGAAGTGAGTATCACAAAAGTGTTAAAAACTTAAAGTTATTCTAACGCCCTTATTCACCAACCAGGGGCGCGTTCGAGAATTCATCGGTTGTGCACCGGTAACACCGGTGCACGACCAGAGCGTTCGAAAAGGCGGAGCGTGGGGCGGAGCTCTAGAAGTAACCGCGTTCGAAAACGTTTCGGCCATGTAGCGGTTGTCTGCTCAGCGTGACCAGAGCGCAACCAGAATGACCCTGCTAGCGAGGTGGGTTATTCCGGTTATTATCGTAGTGTTGCCAGCGTTTATTTTTGTTTTCTCGGCTTAGAATCCGATGTGGTGAGGATGACCGAAACCGGTTGACAACCGTGACGTCACTTAACCGAAGAATGACCGCGACCGGTAGCACCGGTGCATAACCAACCGGTGAATTCTCGAACGGGCCCCAGGTGTCAGCACTAGAATCACGTAGCATGAGTTTCAGGACTAGCACGCGGATTAACCACAAAAGGTATTCACCAAAAAATTTGAACCCGGATTGGTGTAATCCCAAATCTGACACAGTCTTTTTGTAAGCTTGTCTGTGATTGGTCAGATTAATTTGAATTCTTTTTTTGGCAACACTGAACAGATCCTAGCTCATGTTTTGATTATTTGTTTACGAGTGGTGTTCCTGACATTTTTTGTGGTATGTGTTGGTAGATATATTTACCCAAAGGAAAAACTTTACTGAGTTTGAAATTGAATTACTGTTACCATGTATTGAGAAATACAAGGATATAATAAACAACAAAATTACGAATGCCGTCAGCAATTCTGAAAAAAAGGCAGCCAGTGTGCATGATAAAATTTAATTCAACGGTCAATCGACATCGAGCTCTGTTATTTAAGGTTTGATTGTAATTGAGAAAAAGTCGTCCAGGTCAGTATATATGCAGTTTGCTGCATTGTTTTGAATTTTTACTTTAGATATTTGATAATGGTTCTTATTTACGAGTCTGGTTTTATGTTCTGATTCAAGCTTGAGGCAAATATTATTACATAAGATTGTATTTCATTTTCATTTAAAGACGACTGTTTTAAGATTTTTAAAATGTAGTTTTGATTCAAGTTTGTATAAAAATGCATGTTGAATTTGTTTCTTTTAAAATGGAGGTGAAATGAAATGACTTTTCAAGTGTAATAAAATGTTTCTAGACTATAATTAATTTATAAAGTACAGTTATAGAAGTGTTAACTATTATTTACTGAGAATGAAATTATAAATGTTCGAATTAAGCATGTTTGTCATGGGTTTTATAAATTACTAAAGCCAAAGGAATCAATTTTTACTTACTACTTAAATTTATCTACATATTGCTGCTGTTTCATAACAATTGTTTTAATTGCTCTGTTTACATTATTTTAAGAGTTAATTAACATGTTCAGTTATCACTTAATCTAATAATTTTTTTTTTTTTTCAATGAACAGAAAATTAAAATTTTGTATTTTTTTAAGACTTTATCTTTGTCAAGAAGTTTTTATCTTTGTAAAATTGGCTATTATTTTAAAAACTGTAATTCTTTTTCTCTTAGTAATTTCAATAAAGTGTAAAAGCATGTCCAAAGTGTCATGCTGTCTTTCATGCTTTGAGAATAATACCGTAAGCGGGGGCATGTTGCCAAGCCAGATGTCGCCAAAGCTTTTACGCATTGCTAAATAAGCCAATCTGCAAGGATTGTGCTTAGAATATATGGAGAACTGTTTTAACGGCAACCTTAATGGGTTAGACGTTGGCAACAAAAAATGAAGCCAACTAAACCTGCCCCCGCTTACGGAATTATTCCCCATGCTTTTGTTTTGTGGTTCTATTTGGGCAGTCATTAAAAACAATTTACAATAAGATTTCTTCCCCTTTCAATAGCTAACAGGTTCTTTATGTGTTATGTAAAATTTATTTTCTTTTTTATTTATACAGTATCATGTGAAGTCATTGTCATTTACTGCTGGGGATGATTCGATAAGATAGAGACGGCCTGAGGGGCGTGCGGGGCCCCAGGCGAAGTGCAAGAGCGGGGCCTCTTCTCTATCATGTCTTATGAGATAGCAATAAAGTGGCCCAGGAGCGGGGCCTTAGGCGATCGCCTACATTCGCACCCCCCTTGGGCCAGCCCTGGATAAGAGGGGCAATTCGCCAAGCATGAATCAGTTGCTAGTGTAAGCAGGGATGTTAATTCTGCGCTGAAACACAAATTCTTGCGCCGAACTGCGCTTTTAGCCGATTTTTGCGCCGGTCTGCGCCGAATACGTCATTTTGACTCTTTCAGGGTGCGCCGAAACACAAATATTGCGCCGAACTGCGCTTTTAGCCGATTTTTGCGCTGGTCTGCGCCGAATGCGTCATTTTGACTCTTTGTTAAATTTTTGCCACACTCATTTATCTTTTAAAGCGTGTATGGAAAGCTAAGATTCAAACTGCGTACGAAAGCTGCATTCCGAAGCCATTCTACCCGCCCCGGATCGGACCAGTCGCGCTTTGTTAGTCACCTCAATCAGGGCCGGCCAGATAGGCAAACAAGTAATCATCGCAACGGGCACCGTTTTTTGTTTATGAAGGGGCACGATTTCCAACTTAAAATCATAAAAGCAATTTTGAAAAAAGTAAAAGGGACGTCTTTTTCTACGTTTGCAGGGTGGAGTGGGTGTCATGTACCGCAGGGCCGCCCCTGATCTAAACCAGACTGGTCCGTAAAGAAAACAGTATATTACGGTGACGTCCCAGCCCCTAAAAAATCACGGTTTATGACCCGGCCCGTAGCAAGAATGAGAATTGGAAGCATGACCGGTTTAGAAATCAGAATCTAGGCTGTCTGAATTAATAGAATATTTCATTTCAAAATAATCCGGAAATCCGCTGCCAGTGGTGTAGTCGCGGGGGATAGAGATCTGTGCGGGCCCAGGCTTTTGCAGCACGATTCATTCAAGGCACGGGCTGACCTCAGCATTTTCTAGAATGGACCGGAACAAGCGTATACTCTTAAAGACAGTCCTCTGCGCTTGCAAAATCGAGCCTTTCCGGAAATTTTTGCTCTCCTAAAATTTGGACAAGACCAAACGATTGGCTTGTGATTCCCCCCCCCCTCCCCCCTTCCTTAAATCATGATTAATATACGAGCTGGACCGGGTCTGAATTTTTTATTTTGATTAAATGCCGGGCCGGGCTAGACATTTTCGGCCCGTGAAGATCATGAGCGGGGAGATGCCGTCTCACTACTTTTTCATTCGAGCTTATGTCAGCAAAAGTAAGCGTTCTTCACTTTTCATCATGGACGCATGATTTTTGAGTCTTCAGTTGCGAGTGTTCCTAAACCTTTTTTCTTAAAACTACACCACTGTTTTTCTTTTTGTGTGTGTGCAGGCTCTACGAGAGGGGGCAGACGGGGCGACGCCCCTGGGCCCGTGTTCAGCCAAAGTGCGTCCGCAAATTTTTCAGAATGTGTTACGAATTTCATTTATAGATCCGTAATTAAAATCTTTATTTTAAAATAGACTAAATTTTGAATACATAATTCTAGAATGATATAAACGGCAGAGATGTTAATTCGACCATTTAAATATTAGTATTTTTACAACCTTCGAACATGCATTAAAAGTACCATTGCATATAAAAAATACTTCCCTCCCACTCTCTTTCCAATTAGCATTTATATGAAAACCATTAAAAAGAGCACTTTCACACACACACAAAAAAAATTCCTTCCGTCCATGTAAATCCATGTATTGTTTTTACCAAGTTGCTGATAGCATAGCCTGTATACACCCTTTTTTTTCCAGAGCTTTCCTAAAGTGCTTTCAAATAGTGTTTTGCTTTTAGCAAATGGTGTTTGCTTGCAAACTTTGCTTTTCTTGTATGCATTTATTGTGTTCCTAAATCTTCAATTTTATGCTCCAAAATCATGTTAATTCTGATCTCGAATCTTAGTTTTCCTCTCGGAAACTATTTTTTTGTGCTCCCAAATGGAATTTTTCTGCTCCCAAATGGAATTTTTCTGCTCCCAAATGGAATTTTTCTGCTCCCAAATAGAATTTTTCTGCTCCCAAATGGAATTTTTCTGCTCCCGAGGTGCTTCCAAATGGAATTTTTCGGCTCCCAAATAGAATTTTTCTGCTCCCAAATGGAATTTTTCTGCTCCCAAGGTGCTCCCAAATGAAATTTTTTCTGCTCCCGGGGTGCTCCCAAATCGAGTGGTGGAGTTAACATCCCTGTGTAAGCAATAAGATATTTTTGTGACGGCTTGGGAGACCTGATGTCGTATGTGACAGTGTGAAATGTGCAGCTTCTTGAGGGCTGAAGTCAAGTTTGAGTTTTGCGTGCTGCACATTGCTATTATTTTGCACTATGAATTTATAAATTGTTAAGTGATGATTTGTTTATAATCTTATTTTCCTTCTTTAGCATTGCAGCATTTTTTTCCTCCTAGAATGTGATCAATGCAGTTTGTTTTTTATGCCTAATGAGTACTTGTACAATTTTGCTGTAAATTTGAAACAGCAGCATATTGTACAGGTACTTTTTCGGCTTGTAAAATCAAGAGTCATCTGCTCAATTGTTGATGCAAGAGAAAAAAGAAATCCATCAGTATAAGAAAGAGCTGAAGAGAGACGAGAACTATGATCCCTCTGTGTGAGTATGATGATCTATTAAATCAAATTTATAAATATATTGTATGTATTTGGTAAATAAAAAGTTGAAAAAGTTTCAGTAAGTTTTTATTTGTTAAATGTCTCGTAAGGTGCGTTTAGACCAGGGTTCGTGATTTTTTTTATTTAAATCAGATTTTTTCTATTTAAATCGGATTTTTTTAAAGATGTTTTAAAAATTCCTAATATGAATTTATTTTGCATATTATAAAAGTAGTATGACATTTTAAACAATCTATGTAAAATATATTTTATGCTATTTTAGCTATTATTATAATAAGTGCATAGATAAACAAATTTTAATATGAAACAAACATGACAATTCAAATCAAATTTATCATGCAAGACAACAAACTACAGCACATAATATTGGTTCATTATGAACATTTGACCATCCATCTATACTAAAGATAACAATTCGTCCACTTAGGTGCTTGGAACATTTTTCTTTCTCTTGATCATATATATTATCAAGTAATGCTCCACCTATTTCTACTTCATTTGGAGCAGTATACCCTGGCCTTAAAGCAGAAATCATCTTTTTAAATTGGGGATGATTAACCTGATGAAAAGCAGAATTGGTGGCATAAATATATCTTACCACTTCCTCATCTAATATTTGCTTTTGAGTTTTAGTGGTCTTTATGACATAATCATTCATGCTGTTCTTAAGAACACCAACATCATTTTCTATCTCACTGATTTTTCTTTTCATAGGTTTGGCTGCCTCAGATTTTGTACAAGTTAAATTGTTCTCAATTGTTTCTTGAGGTTTCTCACTATTAATATCATTTCATAATCATCAAAACAATCATAACTTTTCCACAGTTCTTGCATTTGGCTTTAACACCTTTTCCAGAAACTGTCTGCCCTTCATTAAAGTACATCCAAATATTATCTTTCTTCCTTCCTGACATTATCCTTGTACTTTAGCAATAGCTCTCTGAACACGGAATCCTAAACAAGCGTGTTCTAAAATCTGAAATAATTCTAGTGTTGCCAATTTTCCTGATCAAATTTCTTTTGTTCTCACACTGTCACACTCAAAAGTCACTCCCCCTCCCTTACCTTAAAGGATTCTCTAAACCACTGCAGTGCCATCTAATGCAAGGACGTACCCAGGGGGTCCGGACCCCCCCGCCGAAATTTCAGTTTTTGTTAACAAAATAAGAATGTTGACGTCTTTTTGTGAAAAATTCTGCCTTTTTCACCGTTTGGACCCCCCCCCCCCCAAAAAAAAAATTTTTTTGGGTACGTCCCTGATCTAATGGTATTATAAGAAATTAATTTCATTTGAATGTTGAAGATTTTTATTTAGAATACATTCTATCAATACAAAATCCATTTTTGAAAAAATGATTGTAATCACTGATTTTTTAAAAAAAAATCCCTTGATTTAAATCATGATTTTAATCAACGAACCCTGGTTTAGACTACGTTCTTATTGTAGCTATCATTCTTAGTTATGACGTCAGATAGCGACGATAAAACCAGTTTTCTGGGATTTAAGTTCTTTCCTAATCCGTGCCTAATGTCTCTAAGATTACCCCTCTTCTTTTGTTAAGTTTTCAAGGTGGGGAAAGGATCATTAATCATTCTTCCCGCATGCACCGTACTCAACCCTTTTTCATTTCACCAACTGATGCGAATACGTCTTTACAAAACTTTCCGGTCCAGAGTGTGAACAGTCTGATTTTTTGTGCTGACGATTTTTGCGACATTAGCTACAAGAAGAACGGTAAAAATGCTAGTCTGAATGCACCTGTAGAGAAATACTAAAACCGAATTGGCTTGTGTAATGTTGTTGTCTTTATAAAAAATATATATAACTACCCTAAAAGCACACACTGTCACTTCTAAATAAATGATCTGTGATTATGTACAGCGAGGCTTCATTTGTGACCAGTCATCTAATGATGTTGCTATGAAGTCACAATGTCACAATGAATGGTGAATCTTGCAATTATAAAGTGATAATGCCACAGTAACAACTGTATTGCCTTAAATCTCATTGGATGGTTGCTCGTTTTAAGAAGCAATTTTGATATCTCCCACTCCAGGAAAAAGAAAAAAAATTGTTACGCATTGGAGAGAGTGAACCTCTTAAGTTTTATGGTATGTACTTTCCTGGCAAGGCTCTATAATTTTCAGCATTGCTGGAAGGACAAGACCCTCAGCTAGAAAGTAGTAAATGTTTATTGTTTTTAAGTTAAAAATTCTGAACAAAACAACAAAAGACATTTTTAAAAGTTATAGTAAATAGTCGATGAAGCATTAAAATGGCAAAGAATTAAAAAAGAAGGCTAACTTCATAAATGACTATTTTTCTTAATGGTGTATTTCAAGAAAATCATGTGATTTCAGTACATAAGTACAAATTAACTAATTATGTCAAGCCCTCCAGTATTTTTAGATGTTTGTGTGATTATGGCAATGCGATACTAGGGCGATCTGCCAAGGATGAGGCGTGCCTTTGTAGGTTCTAACGTGTATTCACATTGCATCTGGAGAAAACCTGCCAAAACTCCAGACCGCTAGATTGACAGCAGTGTAATGGGACCTGAACTGGGGATCTTCACACTTTGGCTGTCTACCATTTTCAGTGACATAAGCATTGTGCCATGGTGAGGGCAAAATTTTTGAATACCTCTTTACAAGCTGTACTGTATACAGTAATAAATTATAACCCTGTATTAGGTACGAAACTTAAAAAAAATTCCTTAAAATCAAATATTTAGCAGGCTATGTAACTCCATGTTGAAATACTTTTTCAGGAAGTTTGAAAGATTCAGAAAGTGGGAAAAGAAAACTGTTACTTCATTTATTAAAGTGTGTAGTACAGCTTATGAAGAACCATCCTGAATTTTTTTGAGTCCCTGGCACAATAAGTTTATTTTCTTTGTGCATAAAGTCTGTAAGGGAGATTTCAATTCTTCAAACACCCTTAAATTTTGCTGAGTGAAATCAAAAGTATATGCTGTATGGATTTATCCTTTTGAAACTGAACTTATAGCTTTGCATTTATTCTTTATAATCTGTTCTCCTGTTGTCGCAAACAGGCCTGTGTGCTGTGCTTTCAAAGCAGCAATCTATTTTATGTAAACAGTCACATGAGCATTAATTTTCAAATCAAAACAATCTTTATCGGCAAAACTGAGAAGTCCTTATGCTTCTTGCCAAGTTTAATTTTCTTTTAAGTGCTAATTTAGCATGCAAATCATTCTTTCTACAAACAATAGTTATATGCAAATTTTTTCTGATTCGCCGTATTCAAATTTCTTGGGTCTTTAACATAGCGATATCTCTTTGGACGCTATGTCCACCAGCAGTTTCTACCGCTACATAAAAGTTCTTGATCTTAGTTGTTTACTGAGAGCACAAGGTGATGTTTGACCAGCCGGCATAAAGTGAACGCCGTTTCTAAATTATTTTATTTTTATACTGTGAATTGCAGGCTTTCTTTTAAGTAAAATATAATTGAAATAGAATCTTTTTGACTGCGGTGTCAGCCTGTAAAGTTAGTTACGTAATCTTTTCCTGAAATATAAATTTAAAACTGTTTCTAACTTTACTCAACGAATTTAGCTTCAATGCTTAGTAATGTTTAATTCTTTATGATTCAGGCTCATGAGACCGTAATATAATTGATGCTAGACTTGTAGAATGTTTATGATTATTTATCGCTTAATAAATGGATTTTTTTCTATTTCGATTCGGTTTCAATCTCTAAATGTAAAACTGGTAAGCAGAAGATGATAGGCTTATGATGTTTTGTTCCTCAGAACAACATTTGGGGGAGAACAGATGAGAGTAAAATAAGTGTTTCGGAGCTAAAGCAATTACATTTTTCAATATTATCCTTTGAAAAAAAAAAGAAATAAAGAATCAAGACAACACTTTTGCTAAAACTTATCTTGGTGACGAAATGTAAGACCAAAAATTACTTGTTTTCTTTCAGTTGCATGCATTGTTTTCCTTTAACTTCTTTTCCTTTAACTGCTGGAAATGCAAATGTGTTTTAATTTGTAAGGTATGTCGTATCTGCAAACAGGGACGTACCCAGAAAAAAATGTCGGAGGGGGTCCAGACGGTGAAAAAGGCAGAATTTTATACAACAAAACTTCATCATTATTATTTTGTTTACAAAATCTGAAATTTCGGAGGGGGTCCGGACCCCCTGGACCACTTCCCTGGGTACGTCCTTGTCTGCAAATTTATTTTGTGAACCTCCATTTAAATAGATTTTCACAATTTAAATAACTGCAAGCCGCCAGTAGCATAGCCATGATTTTATTTCAGAAAGGGGGGGGGGGGGGAGGGTCGGTCATCAAATTGTAAGCTCAAGTTGAATTGTAAATTAAGTATCAAACTCTAAGCTAAGTAAAGGGGTCTCATTTCGGTGAGAGTTGCAGCCCCCCTCAGGCTATGCCCTGCATACAACGAGAGGCTAGAAACATGGTTAATTTTTGAAAATAAAAAAAGTAACAAAAATTTACCAAAGAATGAAGAACAATTACTATTTTTAACAAGAACACTCAGCCCAAGACTAATGTTGAAATTTAAAATAATTAAAAGAATTGTAAAATAGCACACATAAAAATGGCTATGTATCAAGATGATTGTTTCAGGTGGTACAAAAGATTCGCCCTTCTTCAGTTGCAAAAATGCTGCACTGCATCAAAATTTACTATTTTGAAAAAAGCTAAAAGTGCTTAATTTTTTTTTCCTGTTTTCTTCATGTGATAAAAATGTAATTTGAAAAATCGTTAAAAGTGAAATACAGTAGAACCCCGATCTATCGTTCCCGCATTCATCGTTTTCCCAGATTGATCGTTTTATTTCTATGGTCCCTGCACAGATTGTATTTGAATAGCGTTAAAGAAGCCCGCATGTATCGTTCGACCAAAAGTAACTTTCCCGCATTCATCGTTGTAAAATATTTCTCCTGACCAAAATGAAATTGAATGTTAAGAAGTGGATCCATATGGCATGCAAACTGTAATTGTTTCTTGGTATGATTTCTTGGTTCATTGATGATCAGATGAACAGTGGTTGCATGTTGAAGAAGATGTAAATAGCATGAAACTTAATGATTATAATTCCATTAATTAAGACGGTTAGGCATGTGGTATCCTAAACATGGGAGAAACGTGTGATAATGCAAAAAATGAATGTAATGGAAAAGCAGAGGATAATATTCATGCCGATAAGGCTGAGAGTACACTAGTACGAAGTTTGTCTGAAGCAATAATGGTATTTGAAACTGTATGAATGTTTTTATACAAACATAAAATCACATGAAAGGTGCAGTATTGTAAATCTTGAAAATTTACCGTTTAATTTTTAAAAATGATGAATAACCCCATATAAAATAACTGAAATTTTAAAATGTATCATTTAATGTTCATCTTCGATTTATTTGTTTTACAATTTTGTAAGAAATTAGTATTTGTTGCTATACGTGTATGCATAAAGATTGCTTTCTACTTATTTTGACTTGAACCCGCATTTGTCGTTTTTCCTCATTCATCGTTTTTTTCTACGCACCCCATGAAAAATGATGAATCGAGGTTCTACTGTATTTTGATTTAAAAAATTACATTTGTTGTTTTAGAACTTATTATGTATACTACGTTATTTCGCAGTACAAAATTTTAGGACAGATATACTGCTGGATATTTGTAATATCTGGCATATTTTCCAAATGCAGTATGCAGAATGTTGCATCCCTAAATTTACTAGTTGAAACAAAATAACTAAACTTACTACAAAACAACCCAAAAAAGAAAAGAAATCCTTAACGAATATTTCAATGTAAGTCTAAAAACATTTTTGTAAATCCCACAATTTGCTGTACAGCAATTAAAAAGACTGACAATCAGTGGTCCACTTTTAACCTAAAATAACTACAATGGGTTAAACAATTTGCAGCATAGCTACTCAAAAATATTCAACCAGTCTATACATAAAATTAAACCATTTAACTAAACAAAAGCACTTACCTCAAGTTTCACAGGCGTACGATCAATGGCAGATCTAGAAAAAAAATTCTGTACTCCCAAGAGATAAATGCTGTGCCTAGAATCAGCTGGTTGGGTTAAATCAGTCTTCTTTTCAATGTGACCTCACAGCAAGAGCACCATCATTCATTTTTTATTTCATAAAAGAATGGTAGCTTATATTTCCAGCAAAATAGCAAGTGTGAAGCAGAATTACATTTATATCTGCTCCACATGCCTGCCATTCAGCTAGTAAAACCAATTTCAGCTAGTGAGTCAGCATAATTTATTATATATAATAAATTAACCTATGCCTTTAAAAGAAATTCTATGGCATCATCAAAATATTTGAGTATTACTATATAGATAGAAATAAACACCTAGGTGGTTTTGTGCACTGTGTTAATTATAAACAAAGTAAATTATAATATTTTAAAATCTTTAATACATGTAGCACATTTTGTAAAGCATGCATTTTAACATGTACTAATTAGATACGACAGCTTATAATAGTATATTTTAAGCACTAATACAGTAAACGTAGAGAATTTAAATTAAAAACACGTTAAAAAAATCGTACGGATAAAAAAAAAAATACTGTATAACCTGTATTAATCAGAAGTATTAGAAATATATGAGCCGTAAAGGTTTTACAAAAATAGAGTATGATCAACAGTATATAAAGACGAAAGGAAACAAAACTTTAAACATACAATGAAACGGTAGCATCCCAACTCTAACGAAAACAAATACCCGTAACTCTGATTAGATATTCATAAAAAGTCACAGAGCACACAATCCTTCAAAAGCAAATTTCTGCTGTGTTTAATCTGCATGCATTTGTGCAAAAATTTATATTTAAATTAGCGGACTACTCAAATCAAATCAGAGACTCGCCGTACTGGGTCGTTCTAGAAATGTAAATAAATATGGCAGAGTTACAGCTTCGCTGAGCCCCTGAGCCTTCACTGCACATGCGTTGAGCGCTGTTTCAATGCTAATCCTCCGAATTCGGAGGATTAATTTTCAAGTGCTAGATCGGGTTTTGACCGGGTGCTAGTTCTAGTGTTAGGCGTGGTGAATACCGTTTTTCAACTAACCCTCGATGTAGCACTGCCTGACGTGCTAGCACGCGCATCAAATGTTTGGTGAATAAGGGGGTAAGGTATACAAAATGTAACTGTCCATACATAGGTTATATAAAATGTATGTGTCAATATATATATCTATACTAAAATATTCCTAGCTACATAAAATGTATCTGTCAATGTATTAAAAATGATTATGCATAAAAAGGTTAATATAAATAACTACAATACACTTTTAAAAAAGGTGGAAAAACTACCTCCTCGGCGACGAACTCCCGATAACATAAGACGCCAGTCTTGTGTCACAGTGGCGAACGAAGCTGAGAAACCGGGAATCACTCCATGCCGCACATCGGACTGGCCTATTTCTTCGAATATGCCCTAAGGCATGTTGAAGAAGAGAAGACTTATTGTCTTCTTTACCGAGGGTTCGTGCGTTCTTGCTCAAATGAGCTAGAGCTTCTTCCTCGGAGCACAGAACACCTCGGAAAACGTGGCTATCCAGAAATCTACGATTTCTTTGGAAAGCCGTGACCTCTTCAACCTGTACTACGAAGAACTTCTGGCTGTATTCTTTTCCATCCAGTCCCTTGAATTGTGCTACAACAGATCTACTGTTCTGCACCAACTCTCGGGAAAAATGGAAACTGAAGCCCGTCTCCTCCTGAAACTCTTTGTATGCGCACAAGAACTGGGCACACTTCAGAGTCCTAATGTAGTCGGGGGAGGACGGGTCTCCAGCAGCGCAGGAGAATCTTCGTGACATCTGGCCGCGAGGAAAGTCAAACTTGTCCTCAAAGTGGCGGCTTTCAAGATATCGGTTCAGGTCTTCGAGGTCTGCAGCATCACCTGAAGCCTTCACCAAGCCTTCTGCCTTAGCGAAAGCTCTAGAAAGAAGGCCACGTGTCATCGTATCTCGGCTGCCATCATAAAACTGCAGAAGCGCATTGTGGACAGAATAAGGAATTCTCCTTTCTATGAGGACAATGCGCTCTGCAGGGCGCCGAGTTACTACGACCAGGCCTAAGCTGTATTTAAATCCAGCTTCAGTCATAATAGCAAGCAAAGCACCTGTCTCAACGTCCCAGGTAAAAATGACGGAACAAGTCTGTGCGCCTGGGGGCTGGTATGCCACTTCTTGTTCTGATTGGCTCTTTGCATCACGTGACTTTTGTAGAGCTCTGATTGGTGCTCTTCGTTATGTGTATTTCCTCTTCATAGTGTCGCAAAAAGAACACAAGACAACTCAACTCCCATGGACGAGAATGAGTTTTCTGGAATTCTAGTTGGTAGGCCTTTGTTGTGTTTGTGTTATTGACTTGGCCGATTGAATTTTTAAGTTGTAATTAAATTTCATATTATTTTTTAAACGTAATTCGTTCGATAATTATGAAATGAAAGCTTCCATCTTATTTTTATGCATGGTAAGTTCATGGTAAGTTTGTGAAAAATTCATTTAATTTTTTAGATGATTGTTCCACCTGAAATGCAATGCTTAGTTGTTATTAAATATTGTTTTCTCTTTCTGCTGTTTAATGTATGCAACGTACATTTTAAAGTGCATGTTCGATGAAAGAAAAATTATTTTGTCTTAGAAAGTTTGTTAGGCAATATTGACCAGGGGTCTGTCCAGACTTTTCAGACAGGGTCCTGTTTTTGTGAAATTATGAAAAATTTACTTATAATTTTGTGAATCTGAAATTACCAGGGTCCTGTTTTTGTGAATTTGTGAAAATAGAGTCCTGTTTCCATGAAAATAGGGTCCTGCTTTCATTAATTTAACAAAAAGTGATCTTGTGTAGCAAAAGAAAAAAAATTACTAGCATAATTACTAATTTCTTGACTCCCTCTAGGCCTAAATTTCTACGTCATGCATGTTATGTTATATGTGTGACTACATTAGGATATAACGGATAAGCGATTTTGCCGGATACCGGATATCTGGCGCTAAACATGTATTTAGTTATCAAGTGTGCTTTTTCATTTATTTACATGACATCAGAACAATAAATTGCAAACATGTTTCAAACATCATTAAAGTATTTCTTAATAATTGTTTTATAATTTAGAAAAACCAAATATGTTTACATATATGTACATAAAAAATGTTACTTAAAATGTAAAAAGTTAAAATATTCTTTTTATGTGTGCACTACTAGCAGAAGCAAATAAATTTTAACCATGACACATTTATCCATAATTGCAGGTTATTTTTACAAAGAAATACATACCCTTTTTATTTATTTAAGAATAACATATCTATTTTTATATGATACCTATGACTGGTGAGTTAATTTTTTCTAAGCATAGGTTTAATGCCTTTCTTCTGTTTGAATAATTTACTATTATTTTGCATTAAGCCAATTTTAGTTTTATTTTAAGTTAAATTACTTTTAGAGATTGATAAATAAAAAGTTAATCTCTTTTAAATATTTAAAAGGAAATTATCATGCTTTCTTTTGTAGTTTTATACAGGTATGAAACAGAATTTTTCAGGTTATGCATTAATTTCTTTAATCGAAAATAATTTTTTTTAACTACCAGTTAAAAAACAAAAATAGATTAATAGTTTAGCTTCTAAAATATACGAGCATTCTTTCACAGTACAAAAATTCCACCAAAATTTAAAGTAATATGCGCCTATTGCCAGTGGATAAAATGTCTATAATAACTGAACATTCAGCATCAGTCAATTTTTCTGGACCATTCATCACTATGCGTAAATGTCTATCTAATGTCTCTTGTTTCATTCTTGACCGTAACTCTGTGCAAATGAGATTCATCCTAGAAAATAGTCTTTCAACAGAAGCTGTGGATGAAGGAATAATTGTCGACAATGTTAGCAATTTAAGCATATTTGGAAAAATGTTCCAATTGTGTAAATCTTTTTCCACTAAGTCCAAAATATCGAGTGGAGTTGCCTTTTTCTCAATGCACATTTTTGCTTCATCTTTTTTGTCTTTTTTAGAAGAGATTGAGCTTCAGCATTTTTATTCATGTCGAATGTACGTTTGGCAAGTGAAATTTCCTTTTCAAAGCTATCTTTCTCCTTTTCAGCAGCTGCACAATCTATAAAAGGTGGTGATACTTTTAAAGAGCCCTGAAATTCATTGACTTGCTTTTGTCCATAAAAGGACAGCAAAGTAGCTATGTTAGTTTGTCCTTCATTTCCTGGCATCTTGTGATCAATGTTAAAATCATTGTAAAACATGTCAAATGCTATTAAAGTTTTATTAGTTACTTCAAATGCAGTAGAGATCTCTAATTTAAAGTCAGTAATGATTTCTCTTACAAAATTCTTCGTGAAATTTTGTATGCTATCAAATATATCTCCATTTTTATGTTTTCGTCTCTTCATACTTAGTTCAGTACACTCATTTGCAAATTTTAAAAGCTCTTCAGCTTTCTGAAAATGTTCTGCATTTTGTAGATTGCTGGATAGTTCATCTACTTCTGTGCAGATGTTTGAGACTTTTTCTTTAACCATGCCAAACAAAATTGAAGAATTTTGCAGCCAAAGGCTTAATCTGTTTATGATTTTTAAGAAATCTGACAGAAACAAGATGCAAAGTAGTATATCTGCATCTAGTAGTGTTTCTCTTAGCCCTTTAAGCTCTGGCTCTCTTTTCTTATTGAACAAAGCATCGATAGTTTCAACAAGTTGTTGATAACGACTTATCACTCTTTCATATGCAAGTCCATGAGAAAGCCATCTCGTAACTGAAACTTTTAGAGTTTTCAAAATACTGATGCAATAAAAATTTGCTTGGATGTCCTTAAAAACTTGTTGTTTCACCGGACTGTAGTAGAAGAGTTTCCATAAACTAATTAGCAGGGAATCTACATTCTGCAAAAGAGAATGTTTCTTAACGAGATGAGCAAAAATAAGAGCCAATCTGTGGTTCCTACAATTAATGTAAATGGAATGTGGGGCTAGACGGCGAATTCTTCTTTGGACACCAGAAATATCCCCACTCATTACATTGGCTCCATCCAGGGCTCGAAATTAGCGGTCGTTAGTCGTAATTTGCAACTGTAAATTTCATTTTGACGACTAAGATTTTAGACCTAGTCGTCATTTTTGACGACTAACTTTTTCCCGGGTATTGCGCAACTATCAACGGACTCGGAGCCGCGAAGCGAAAGTGCCGATCCGGTCGGTCTGAAGCATCCCAGAGTGGAGAAAAAACATTTTCTCCTCTCTCCGGGCACGTGCTCGGCATGGGCATGTCGGTCGTGTGCGCATTCAATCCATCAAGTTAAACGATCTATTCCACTCTGTACCAGGAGTGGTCAACCAATATTCCTTCTTACTGAGGAGGGAGTGTTGGGTCAGCACTTGAAACCATGGAATAAAGGAAATCAAGTGTTGCCCCCAATCTAATCCCCTGAACTAGGTTCAGGGAGAGCGTTAATCCCTTTCTCACATGATTCTTCTAGGAGTACCTTTACCTCCCAACTGCTCAACTCTATATATATTCCAATCAGGAGTTCGTGGTCTGTAGTCACATGTTTTGGCGAGCATATATTTGACTACTCGACTTGTACATTAAAAAAAAATTTCTTACGTACCTCGTGTGCATGATTTTTAATTTGCCGTAAAACTATACGAGCTACAAAATGAGTAAGCGATCTATTACTGAATATTTTACCTCTTCATCTACAAATGAAAATGAAAATAAGCGTAAAAAGACGGATGATATCCCAAAGAAATCGCAGAACAAAGAAGAAAATGAATGCGAACTGCTAGTAGATGAACAAAAAGGAACAGCTGCAGTATCCCGCAAGAGAGTTAACCCAAGCACTTTCTTTAAATGGAAGAAACAGTTCCTTTGGTTGGAAATGTTGGAAGAGAATAATCTTATGACATGCAAAATTTGCAAAGAATTTGCAAAGGAGGAAGACACTAGTTTTGTCAACGGCTGCCCCGCAATCCGACTTGAAACGGTAAGTTCTCATTTTCATTATAAAACACGTGTTTTTCTCTACTACCCGCCCCCTCTTTTTCTCGTGTTTTATTTCCAGTGTTTCCCAAATTATGTGCTGCTCATCAAAAATATTGTTATTAAAATAACATAAAATCGATAAGAAATTTGATCTGAAAATATTTTTCTTTTTTTAAGTGCGCTGAAGGTAAATAAAAATACACTGCTTTAATCTTTTCAGCTCGCTTGTACAGGAAAACCTCAAATCACTCCATCTACCCAATTGACCCTTTTTATAGATATACATTATTTTCACTTCTCATTTCTATCTAGCTGAATTTTGTTTCTTCCTCTCCTCCGAGCTGCATAAATTCAAGGTCACAAATACGGCATATGGATTAAAACAGGCATGAGTTTTCTGCGGTTTTTGTTTATTTTGAAGATTAGCAGATTTTTTTCCGGTGCTTTTGCTTATCAGTCCAGCCAACTTCTGCCCCCCCCCCCCAACTGCTGCAGGGCTCATAGACCGGCACCAATCGCGCCATTTTGAAAAAGATGCTACAAACTGCTAAAAATGTAAATTGCTCATTTCTGGGCCAAATTATCTATTAACCACCTTTCCACAGCGGCCGCGAAGCTACAACCAATGATACTTGCTATTATTGCCATTTTAGAAATATTTCAAACCTATACAGAAAAGTCAAATTTTATTTTGAACATTAAAAAAAAAAAAAAAAATGTAATATGGAAGAGAGTGGACCTTCGCAGGTCGCAGTACCGTCAAGAGCGCCGGCAAGCTTTTATCTAGGGGGATGCACCAAGATACACGTACACATAAATACATGTACACACATACTTAAATTTTTCATGTTCGTTAAATACCTTATTTATTCAAATTCCAGGGGGGTGCAAGTGCACCCCTCCCGCAAGGGCGGATTAAAGGGGGGGCAGAGGGGTCTACCGTGCCCCTCCCACCCCCGAGAAAAAAGAAATGAAATTAATGTAAAAGATCCTATTTTACTTCTATAAAATGGATGTATATGTCAATCTTCTAACTGCCCCCCACCCGACAAACTTTCAATAATCCGCCACTGCCCGATGCCGCGCCGAATCGTCTGCTAAAAAGAATATCGGATTTCATTTCTTATCAGTAAACAACGGCGAGCGCCTAATGTGATCCCCCCCCCCCTCTTCTTCCAAATCTATTGCGGCTTGTTAGAGAAAGGCGTGTGAATGAGAAAAAGAAAATGACTTGCTTTATATTTTTATTTACTCATTTCCCCCCCCACACACACACACACACATATATATATATATAATCACTTGCTTGAACCTTTTATTAACCTTTTTTTTTAATGTATCATTTCTTTTTTTTTCATTTATTTAATTATTTTTTGATAAAATGCAGTACTTTGAAAATTTTTCTTATGAATTTTTGAAAAGCATCTTAGAAGGAGAAATATATATATATATAGTAATTACTTTTTTAATAATTTGTATCTATTTTGATTAGATTTTGAAAACATAATCCCCCTCCCTATACACACATACAAATTGCAACCCAGCTTGTGACAGTTTCTTATTTCCTGTATGTTTATGTGTGTAAATTAGTTTTTCAGTCCCCCCCCCATCCCTCTAAGAATTTTGATGGTGCAGTCTCTGTCATCAAACTAGTCTACAGGCACCCCTAAGTTATAAAAGACTAAGGCAATGACAAATGGGCCTTACCTTAGGCCTCCAAAATCAAGAAATGTCACCATATATTCTATTGTAGAAATAGAAAAATTATATGTTTAATGTGTGAATAAATGCATATACTATTATCAGTATGAAAGGGGCTTCTTGCTGAATGTCTGCCTCAGACATATGTTGTCTTAGTCAGGCTCTGAAAGAAATAAATGTAGTTTTATGAGGAAGTGTAGTATATACTGTTAGAATCTTAATTTTATCTTAACTATTGTTAATTGGTTTGAGAAATATACTTAGAGATGTTCTTTTATATGCATAGGTTAAAAAACATGATGTCTCACTGGTACACAGTAATGCCTGCAAGGCAAAAGCAGCAAAAGAAAACCCATCCCAGACACCTTTGGCATCTGCAGTTAAAAGTATGGATGCAGATGTCATGACGCAAATGGAGAAGCTCTTCAACACTGCATACCTCATAGCTAAGGAGGATTATGCATTTACAGATTTTCGAAGTTTGTGTGAACTGCAAAAGAAGAATGGTCTCAAAATGGGTGAGACATACATTAATGATAAGTCTGGGAAGCTGTTTATAAAGTACATCGCAGATAGTATGCGTCGGGAATTGAAAGATGAGTTGTCCAAAACCAATTATTACACTTTGATGGCTGATGGATCAACAGATAGATCCACTACTGCATCAGAAATTATATACATTAATTACCTGTTCAATGGAGAGCCAAGATGCAGATATGTTGCTTTAACTGAAAGCAATGATGAAACTGCCAATGGCATTAAGTCAAGTATAATTTCTGCCATAAAAGAATTCATTCCTGATTGGAATAAAAAATTAATTGCAGTTAGTTTTGATGGGGCGAGTGTGAATATGGGCTGTGCGGCAGGAGTCGCAAAACTTTTAGAGAATGAATGTGGCCAACTCGTTTCTGTACATTGTGTAGCCCACAGACTTGAATTGGCGATATCCGATGCAAAAAAAGGGATAAAGTTTGTACATATAGTTGAAGACATAATTAAGGCTATATATTCATATTATCATAGTAGCCCAAAACGTACTAAAGAACTGAAAGATATAGGCGAAATCTTAGGTGAAAAAATCCTGTCACATGTGCCTTTACATGGAATTCGTTGGCTACAATCAAGTCATCGAGCTGTCAAAGTAATTGTAAACAACTTGCCAGCTGTTGTTATCCATATGGAACAAGCTGCTAGTTCAGAACCGGACAAAAAAATCTCGTCAAAATTAAAAGGTTACTTGAAATCTTTAAAATCCGAGCGGTTTATCAGATTCCTTTGCCTGATGGAGGACATTCTCAATATACTGGCACGCGTTTCTGAGTTCTTTCAAAGAACATTTGTTTCAATCATTGAAATTTGTAATATTCTAGAAACAACTAAACAAAAGATGCAAAAAATGATTTCGGAAAATGGTGCAACTCTACAACAGTTTGAAGCAGAGTTGAAAAGTGGAGGTGATTACGTACAGTATAAAGGCCTACAAATATCAAGAAATGTTAACGAGCTAAGTGTTTTCGAAGAAGATAGAAGAATGTTTTTAGAACAAATAATTGAGGCTTTGGACTCCCGCTACAAAAGCATTCAGAGTGATGGAGTTCTGAACAATTTACAAGTATTGGATCCAGCAAACGCAGTCAACCAAAATGATGAAATCGATAAAAAATTCAAAGATTTGATTGAAATGTTGCCCAGAAACCTAATAATGGACAAAGAAGCAGTTCTTGAAGAATTCCAAGAGTACAAAGTTTGGTGTAGCAATAAACTGCACCTACCATGTAAAGCTGCTTGGCAGCGTTTGGTAGCGGAATCCTCAGAATCGGAATTTTGCAATTTAAGCAAAATTATTCATTTATTATTGATTCTGCCACTCAGTACTGCAGAATGTGAGAGGGGATTCAGCCATCTGAATTTGATTAAGAGATCTTCAAGAACAAGCCTTTTAACTACAACAGTCAATGATTTGTTGTTTATTAGACTTTATGGACCCTCCCTAATTGAGTTTAATGCACAGCCAGCCATAAATTTATGGTGGCAAGATGTGACGTTCGGACGTGTAAGACGTCCAGATTTCAAGAATTGATTATATGTCATCTTTTATATTTACTATTGTGATGTTTTGTTGTTTTATCTTTCGTACTTTGTATCCTTGATCTTTCAATGAATTTTTTGTCTTTATTTGTTTAACTCTAGCAAATGCTTTGTCATTCACATAATTTTTATGTGTGCTTACTAAAATGAAGTATTATGTATTATTAGTTGTAGTTTTTTTGCAACAAAATGCTTTTTGCATTTATCGAATGTTTTGACTTGACAAGATTTAATCACCCGTTTATTGTCTTTTGTAAATGATTTCTGGTCGATTTATAATAAAATACGTAAAAAAAAAGAAAGATTTTTGAAATTGCACCTAAGTGAAGCAGTTTGGCGACTGAAAAAAAATTGCTGGTTGCCATTGACGCCTAGACTTTTGCTCCCAATTTCTAGCCCTGGCTCCATCTAATGCCAGGAAAAAACAATTCATCAAATTAATACCCTTAACCATCATAAATGTTTCAATTTCCTTAGTTATTGACTCTGCATTAGTTGCAGCTAGATTTATTACTCCTAGGTAATCTTCTTTGATTCCAGGAACTCCTTTTAGCTTATAACGAGCTATTAAACCAAGCTGCTCACGTTGAGATTCATCTGTGCTCTCATCAGCCAACAAGCAAAACATTCGCATATTTTCAAATGTGTTATTGTTTTTTCCTCTAGATATTGGGAAATTGCACCTACAATATTATCAGCCGAAACATTTGACAAGTATGTAGCATTCTTGCCACATGTTTTTAAGTAAGACTGGATGTCTGGATCCCCGAGATCCTGACCAATGAAATTCACCAAAGAAGCAAAATTTTCTGTCACAGCCCAATGTTTTTTAATCATAAAGTAAATTATTTTTATGTATTTGGTAAGAAGCTTTCTGTTGTTCTCTTTGTTTTTTTCAGTAATAATTTCAGCTCCTTCAGTAAATGTCTTCTGTAGCAATTTGCTTGGAGCACTTTTTCCAATTGAATCTGCTGAACAATGTCTCGAACTGCTTTGGTGTTTAGTGATTGCTCTGTTAGGATGATCGCCAAGCTTTACTGCTTGGTTAATCCAAGGTCCGTTTTGGTAAATAACGGAACATATCTTGCACAAAAATCCTTTGGCTGAAATGCTGTAATACAGCCAGTTATGCAATTTTTCGTAGCGCTCAATATTTAGAGGCAATTTTCCGCGCTCAGTATTCGGTGGCTCTTGTTCTTTACTTGGCGACAATTTTTCCTGTTCAATATTCGGGGGAAAGTTTGGTTCAGTCGAAATCGATGTCTCAGCACCTGAAATTTTATCCGTATCTGTTGCAGGTACTGTATCTGAAACTGGGAATACATTTTCAGAAGAAACAATCGATTCCTCCGATTGTTCAGTCTGCGAAACTTTAGTAGCAGGTATCTCTTCTGTTTTATTCAGTTCTTTCTGAAAAAAAGATTTAATTGACATGCATCCTTTAGCGTCTGATGGTTTAACTTTTTTAATATAATAATCACTATTTCTTGAGCCGGAACTCTGGTACGAACGCTTCATGATGAGAAGAAAAAACACGCGGTATAACAGCAAACGTCGTATTCACGTGCAGCGAAATAAACAACTTGACCAGTGTTGCCACTCTGAAACTTTTACGAGGCGAAAAAAAAATATACTCTGGATCCACTCTAGAGGGAGAAAAGCTGGCTAAATCGCCTCTCTGTTTTCACGCCGCTCAAGTGCTACATGCAGAGTGGCAACGATTATCAATGACGTCATCTGCAGCCGTAGAAGCGGGTTGTAGTTGTAGTAGGCATCCGTCTTGTACCTTCCCGGTCAAGTTAAGAAATGAAAAGCGAAGCATTGTTTACGCTGCTATTTATGTTGGGAGGGAGGGTTCATGGGCCGTTTTACAAATGAAAAGTAATATGAAGGGTCCGTTTTAACAGTAACATTTTTTGTGAAGGGTCCGTTTTTAAGGTAAAATATTTTGTGAAGGGTCCGTTTTTACGGTAAAATATTTTGTGAAGGGTCCGTTTTCAGCATAAATTATTTTGTGAAAGGTCCGTTAACGGACCCAAATTTCGCCTAAACAGACCCCTGTTGACTTTTCGAAAACAATTGATTCTATTTGTCTGTTCTACAAAAATGCGCAATTTCATGATTTTAAGTAGTTTAGTTCAGTAGCGGATCCACGGGGGGCCTTTAGCCCCCCCCCCCAGAGCTAGAAATATACTATGGATTAGGGAAGTTTTAAAAAGTAGCACTGTACATACAGTTGACTCTCTGTTAAACGACGATCTCTCTCTAAAGACGATATTTCAAAGTCCCAGCAACTCCAACGTAAAAAATTTCTATTCAAAGACGACATCGTTTCTGTTTAACAATGATTTTTTTTTTCATCTTGCGCTACAGGAACAGGGGAAAAAATTTTTAAGAGTGGGAAAAAGTGTCGGGGAATGTCAAAAGTGCAATTCGCAGACAATCTCAACTACCTGAGTGTATTCTCAAAGGTATTTTGAAGCAGCACAAAAATTTAGTTCGGGATCCAAATCCAAACAGCCGAAAAGTCAATGTGTCTGATTGGAAGAGTTTGCCAAGGCACTTCTGCATGCAAATTGTTGCATGAAGCAAGAGCATCAGGGATCAATCTAGAAATGAAAAAGGGCAGGGTGCACATTACAGAAAAAGGGCAGTGTTTGGGAAAAGGGCATATCATATCACGCAAAAAGGGCAACTTTTGTAATTATTGTCTACAAACACATAAGGGTAGCTTTTATAAACATACTTTTATGTCCGAAAATGTGTTTTCTTAATAGCAATTTTTTAAGCAAATGATTAAACAAATTCTGAAACCAATTTTTTTCACTTAATGAAATCTACACTTTTACAAAAATTGTGTAAGGCATCCATTAGGCTTTATTTCAACAACAACAACAAAACAAAAAAAGCATAAAAAAATTAAATTTTGTAATTGCAAAATAACGGGAATCCGGTTTTGCCGACAAATTTTTCATAATCACGCCAATTTTCGGACCCGAAAATGACCAAAAACATTGTTTTAGATTCAAATTTTATCGTATTCAGCGTCACTGCAACTTTTCTCTCTGTATATATGCTAGTCTGCAACTAGTGGAGGGAAAACGGGACACTTGCCCCAGTCATAGTGCTGTTACGTCAAAATTGAAATGGAAAGAAGGGAGCACCAAAACAAAGGTTTGTTCCGGGCGACTTGACCTCTAGTTGCAGCACTATATGCATAACTTTTGGAAATATTCTGTAATAAGCACGCCAGTTTAAATAAGACGTGTCCGAGGGAAAAATAAATTGCAAGTGCACGACATAATAAAAAAAGAGGGGGGGGGGACGATAGTATTTCCTATCATGGGTGGTGGCAAAGGATTTTCTAAACAGGCAAGAAGTCTTACAATTATTGTTGTGTAATATTCGTAATTACATAATTATAAAATAACTCCCGACCTTTCAGGGATCGGAAAGAATTTGACCCTCTTGCACACATTTTTAATTTCCCAATCGATGAATTCAAAATAGTCTCAATAGCTTTAGCCACTGTGCATTTTCGCACTGTCCATTGGGCTTTTGCTGAGCGTGTAGTACAGTAAAAATGAACATCCCAGGGGCGCGTGCCCGTGCAGTCGACGAGACTTGCATTCTCGCAATCGTCGACGATTTCATTTTTTTGGAGGGGCTGCAAAATAGACACAAATTTTGTATTGACAGTTCCCACCCCTATCTCCACCTAAAATAGCCCTATACATGGGCGCCGGCAGAATATTTTCCAGGGGGGGGGCAAAGACTACTTTAACATATGGTTACCATGTTGGAAAGAGCAAAAAAGCAAGGGAAAACACTGCATACAAAAATCCAGGGGGGGGCATTGCCCCCCCTTGCCTTATGCTGCCGGCGCCCATGGCCCTATAGAATAATCATCAATTGGTCATCAATTTGGACCCTCTATACATGGGCGCCAGCAGAATATTTTCCAGGGGGGGCAAAGACTACTTTAACATATGGTTATCATGTTGGAAAGAACAAAAAAGCAAGGGAAAACACTGCATACAAAAATCCAGGGGGGCATTTCCCCCCCCTTGCCCTATGCTGCCGGAGCCCATGGCCCTATAGAATAATCATCAATTGGTCATCAATTTGGCCCCTATGCTGACCGGAAATTCGATATTTTAAAGTAGTATTTCCTGACTGCTGCACACCCTGTCAATGAATCAATTTTTCCCTATTCTTTTTAGTACATTGACGGGGAGGAGTGTGTGTGTGTGTGTGGGGGGGGTGTTACCCAGACTTCCGTAATTGCCCTTGTCTTGAACTTTCCGTGCAGCCAGCCCAGCCGTAAGTTTGGACGAATGTGTTTTGAAAATCTGAAAAAATAAACAATAACCAAGTGGCGTTTATTAATTACTTACAGCATTTATAAAACACGGTAAAGCGCCATTTACAGTAGGAAATAATTTATTGTTATGACTACTCTTCTGGATGACAGATTGTTTCTCTAATGAGATATTTTATGACCTCAAGCTACAGCGAATGGTTTTAACCCTCTCCTCAGGTCGGGAGGGAGAAGAGCGGCGACTGAGCAGATGCCCCCCCCCCCCTCCTCCTCCACACACCATTGATAAGAGAATAAACAAATCAACTTCCTTGTTGTTGTTGTTGGAGAGAGGCTTTTTTGGGGTTTAGCTGAGCGCCAGCAATGGTAACAAGAATCAAAGAGAAGGGGAAACAAGGAGGGGTGGAGAAAAGGAGAGCGGCATTTTGATTGAAAAAAAAAAAAACAAAACAAAACAAAAGAGGGCGGAATTTTATCAAGAAAAAGGGCAAGGAGGGCGGCATTTTACCGGAAAAGGGGCACCAGGGCGGGCCGCCCCCCTGAAACGCTCTAGAGTGATCCCTGAGAGCATCTGACATTCTAATTTCTGGACCCCACCATGGCCGAGTGGATAAGACACTCGACATAATAGACGAGCTGAAGTGTGAAGTTCCCGCGTTTGGGCCTACCGCTCGGCTGTCGATCTAACTATCTGGAGTTTTTCCAGATGGTTTTCTCCGGATTTAAAGTTAATACGTGTTACAACCTCTGAAAAAATCATCCAACGTAGGCAAGCATCCCAGAATGCAGATGCCAGTGTAGGCTTGCCACATAACATCACATAACTATAAAAAAAGAACTCCAATTTCTGGAAGCTAGCGAGTGGCTGAGAGCATAGCGCTCGTAACTGGGAGAAGAAAAGTGCCTGGTTCAAACTCAGGTCGCGTCCGTAAATCGAGCCGTTCGGAGTCTTACACAGTTTTCTCCGAAACTTCTCATAAATAGGGATTAAGACCCCTTAGAAAAAACCCTCACGTAGGGCACCCTGTACTCCTCCTAGATCCCTCATGTAGATAATTGTTTGTATTACCAAAATAAAATAAAATCAAGCAATTACAGCAATGCTGCAAAATACTGCAAAATTTTGATGTTTTCTCGTGCCCCGTAGTCACGATTGAAACCGTTTTATCTCCAGATTTATTAACCGTACGGTTAGGCGGGCAATCAAACGTCAGGGGAACTTCGTCCATATTAATAATTTGGGATTCGTTGACTTTTAGCTGACTAATCAATTCCTTTACGAATTGTAAAAAGGCTTTCTTTTTATCTTCCCAATCAGCTGGTAATTGCTGTCCGATCGTTGTTTTATTCCGTACTGATAAGTTTTTTCTTGCCATGAATCTGTGGCACATTTTTGGATTTCCATTAAAATCCAGAATTCCCATATTAGAGGCGATTTTTCTGGCTTGTAGACGGATATTCACTGTGGATAGGGGAACTCCCTTCTCTCTTTGTTCTACAATCCATTTTAGCAAAATATCCTCCAATTCTGGCCAGCGCACAATTCCACTCCTTCTCGCTCGTTTTGATTTTGGCATATTCTCTATTGCTGGTTTCTCTGACCGACATCGACGAATGCACCTTTCGTCGACTCCAAATTCTCGTCCTGCCGCACGATTTCCAATTGCTTCCAACGACTTGAAGTTTAAAAGCAGCTGTGTAGCTCATATTTCGTTTAGGAGGCATATCAGAAAAAGAAATTAGTTAAGAGGTACTAAATAAAAAATAAATAAATACAGAAGTAGAAAAAATCCGGACTTCAGTTCTACACAAACCGACAAGCGAGTTGCGTCGTATAAAAGCACGTGGTGAAAGAAAGAAGTAAGACGATTTCACTGTCACTCACACGGTTAGCTGTATCAAGGTCAACCCCTGCTGACCCCTGTTTTCAGGCGTTGGGTTGAAGTTGAAGTTGAATGATTTAACCACCCATCCCCCGGTACACCTATCTATCCCAATCCCAATGACCCCCGGTAGTCCAGGGAGGAGACATACGACTGGGCTTGCCTAGAGTTGACGGCATGTTACCGAATTTTGAGTAGTGGCGCCATCTCTTGTCGTATTTCGTAAATATCTTACGATTTTTTTGCTTTTTAAAAAAGTTTAACGTTAAAAAAACAGATTTATGTTTTTAAAAAATCGTAAACGCCGCTCCCAAACTTTTTAAAGTTTTAAACACGTAAGCGCCGCGGCATTTCTTCCATAAAATACGGTATTCTAAATCATATCTGTTCTCATTTTTTTTTTCGGTCACTTCGGCTTTTAATCTGTATATTCGCTTTTCCCGTATGCATTATTCTTAATTGTTCATTTGCCTCTTCAGACCTGGTGAAGTCATTCTGAGCTAAAAATAGATTACATTGCGTCCTTCTGCAAAATCAACGGCGTTGTTTACCCCATTCTTTGTCATGGCGTTATTATTTTTTGTTGTCCTGCGATATTATTTGTTATAATAACTACTACTGGCCAAAAGTATTGCAAGATTCAGAAATCTAACCCTTTTCAAGACTAAGCCCCCTCTCTCCCGTCAAAATTAAATATCAATGTAATTGATATTTTTTAATGTCAACCTGTTAAATTAATTGCTTCAAAGGCAAGATAGCACTAAGTTAAAGAACAAAAATAATTATTTAATTTATTGAAAAATTTCCCGTAAAAAAATGGTCACAATTTTTTTTAACAGCACTGACATCTGCTAAAAAATGGAAGAATGCGAGAACAGCTGGATAGATTGCCCAATGCTGAAAAAAGGGCAGCCGTTACCATCAATCGTCCGCCATCTTGCTGGTAGTTAAGTTGAACGATGGCAATGGCTGCCCTTTTTTCAGCATTGGGATAGGGTTGCGCCTCAAAGGGTTAAAGTGTGCGACACTGGCGACCGTCTACCTCCCACAGACTTTGGACTCTAGGTCCAGATCCAGACGGATCGGCAAGCTACGCCCACAAGTCACGATTATGCACTGGTATCTGCTGAAAAAGGGAAGAAAGCGAGAATAGCTGGGCAGATTGCCCAATGCTGAAAAAAGGGCAGACGTTGCTATCGCTCAACTTAACTACCAGCAAGATGGCGGTCGATCGAAACATTCATCGCATGGCACAGATCTAGAGACCCTTTTTTCAGGAGATGTCAGTGCTGTTAAAAATAATCGTGACCATTTTTTGATGGGAAATGACGTGCTAAAAAGTAAAGGATTCTCGTGGAGCTATGCCACCTGCAACTATTTTTATAGAAATCAAATCTATTGCACATCCACGTCCAAAGCAAATTCACTTTCTAAGAAAGTCATCTGCGAAATATCTTTTCAAAACTTAAAAATCCTCCACCCGTATTTTTTTTTTCGGAGGTGGGGGAGGGGGACAGAAAAATAAACTGTTTGTTCTCTGTCTAAACAGTTATTTCCATTTTAACATAAGACATTTCTTTTAACCCTTTGAGGCGCAACCCTTTCCCAATGCTGAAAAAAGGGCAGCCGTTGCCATCGCTCGACTGAACTACCAGCAAGATGGCGGACGATCGAAACGTTCATTGTGTGCCACAGATCTAGAGACCCCTTTTTTGACGACAGCTGGCTGTTGTGTGGCACAGCCAGCTGTCGTCAAAAAAGGGGTCTCTAGATCTGTGGCACGCGATGAACGTTTCGATCGTCTGGCAACGGCTGCCCTTTTCTCAACATTGGGAAAGGGTTGCGCCTCAAAGGGTTAAAAAAATTATATTAACTCCAGTAATAATAAAGGTTTAAAATACCCGATCATCCCCTCCCCCCAAATGGAAACCAATATACGTACTGTTGAAAACTCTACAGTATCAAAATAGGCTTCATCGTACACTCATTCATAAGCCTTCAATACTATAGGAATTTTGTCTATAGAGGCATGTTTGAAATTAGTTTCTGTTCAGATGTCACTACTATTTACTGTGTTTCGCTGTAAAACAATGTGTGATCATTTTTTTTATGCACTACTTTCCTTGAATGTCAGATTGCGTTTGCTAAATTAAAGTATACTACTAAAAATCTAACATTTTGCAACATGTGGGACTTTTCGAAAAATTTTGCTGTACAATTCCATGGTTATGATTTTTTTTTTTTTTTCATAAAAGGTACAGTTTTTCATTAATCATAGTGTGTAATGCAGCCTATGAAAACTCATTCTGAATTTTTTTAAAAATCCATAGTTTATTTTAATTTATGTACCACGACCGTGAGTCAGGTTTTGTTTCTTTCAGCTGAACCCTTAAATATACAGTGACTGTGTCCAAGATGCAATCCCATAACCAGAATATATTTCCCAGAGGAGAGACGACCTGTATGAGTTTTTTTTTTTAAATGTGCTAAGGAACATTCACATTGAATTTCAAATGATTAGTTTTCTGATTCTAAGTTCTACTCCTTAGGTAAAAATATTCATGTTTTAGATCATTCCAAGATCCCTTCATGAGATGGGATGTAGCTCAGCCAGGATTCATGTAGCCCAGCGGTCGTCCACACCGCCCACGCCTGTCCCTGCCTCTGATAGTTGCATAATGCAATTGGAGTTGCATTCACTTTTGTAAAGATTACAATAAAAACTGGCGGGGGCCGTGGTAGCCTAGCGGTTAAGGCTTTGGATTCGTAACCTTAAGGTTGTGGGTTCGATACCGGCGTACCACTAAAGACCACGTGTACATGCGTATACGTGCACGTTAAATCCGTGGTTCCAAAAGTCCTCTCGGCAGTCGCTAGCAGTTTCCAAGGGGTGCCAATATACAGAAGTCCCCCCCACCTTCTGATGAGGTTCCAAATTGTGGCGGGAAATTCCGGGAAGGACGTATATGTAGCTCTAAGTGACACATTCAGTGACGCAAGCTGTCTTCTCCTGGCAAATAAATAAATAAAAACTGGCATTCAGAAAAAGACAGTAGGCACATAAAGTAAAGTAAAACCCTTGTTAACGGACACTACCCGTTAACGGATATTTTACTAAACCCCAGTCCTATCACTTAGGCCTATAATGTATTTCACTCCTCTTTAGTGGACATTCTTGGTAGTGGACAGGCTTTTAAGGTTTCAGCTATAGAATTCTAGATTTAGTTAACTTTTTTTTTTCTTTTTAAAGAACGAAAATATTTCCGCAAGCAAAGAAAGGGATATGCCAGATTCCTGCAATTTGCAATTTTAAGTTAATCTTCTAGGAATGTTGCCCATGCTATCCCAAAAGCAAATCGAGGAAAAATATACAGTGAAAAATAACAGAGACTCGCTGAGTTATACGACAGTATTACAAAAGTTTTTTATGAATAGCAACGATGAGCAAGGACTAAATCTAATAAACAAGCCGATAGCGCCCCGGGCTTGTCGTTCCCGGCCATAACGAGTTCCATCCAGTATTGTGAACTAGAGCTGTAGCAAACCGTATGTATTCGTTACTGAGATGCGAATACTCATTCAGACTCGAAGTAACGAATTGCTACTTTAGAATACGAATCGTTACTGCATTCGGATTGACCAGCTTCGACCTTCGAATACAGACTGCCGGGGTGCTTTGAAGGGGAAAAATGAGTTTCGGCATTTGAGTAGTTGAATGTTTCTCTGTCGTTACTGGAGACCAGAATTATTATAGAGGCTCGCGGTTTCAAGGGGGAAAATGAGTTTCGGCATTTCAGTAATAACATGGAACGGAGGTTGTATTTCGTGTGTGCTGAATGGTATCGTTTTGATGATGGTTGAAAGTATCCGTATGTTTCGTTCGTTACTGATGACGCTTTATCGGTTACGGAGATAAATACAGTAACTCCTGCTCTATTATGATATGAGATTAGACATCACATCTGTTTTAAACAATGCCGGAATGGAATATACGGCATATAATATATTATGCGTGGGTGCCGATATCAGATTTTTTTTTTTCTTTTGGTAGGGGGAGAAAGGGGTAGTTCTTGCAGTTCTAGAGGAGTAATATCTATATGAATAGAAGCACGTTACCAAGGGCGTACTTTCTGGCATTTCAGTTCTAAAGAGTGGTGTAATCAGGATTATTTTGCAGGGTGGTCCAGAAGGATTGAGAACTAATTTTTGTGAATGCTTGAGCTAGAACCGAAGTATGAGTAATAAATAACAAATTATTTAAATGCACCTTTAAAAAAATATTTTTATAAAGTAAACGATTTCATGCATTTTTATTTAAAATATTATTTGGAACGAAAAAAAAGGTATTTGGCATGTGAATTTAAAGCGCATTTTTTTTTTTTTTTTATTTATTTATCGTTTCGTATTAAACAAAAATTTCGAGAGAGAACCAGTATTTTTATGCTCACTCCTGCATACGCCACTGGTATTAACCCATTTATGCCTAGTGTCCCTTTTTTGGGACAGCATTTTCGCTATTAGTCGAAAACGTTATTTATTTTTCCTAGCCTTTATTTACAAGTATTGAGCCTCAACTCCACAAAATATTTTAACATTACGAAGTAAAATGTAGACATTTCAATTTTTATGCATACGGATTTTAAAAGCAATCACCCCTTGTTCAAGAAGTTGACATAAGAAATTTATCTATTACTACTGGTATTAGCAAAAATCGAAGAAAGTCGCAAAAATATCTAGGCACAAATGGGTTAAATTAATTTTAAAAAGTTCAGTATGTTTTTAAAATGTTAACGTCTAAAAAGGGGGCGACTTGACCCCCATCTTTCAAGTATCCGTGCTCAGAGCAACACTAGGCACAACCTTTCAGTTATACTTTTTATGATGAGAATGAACAGATTAAACCAGCGTTCAGAATTAAAAAAGAGGGAGGCAGATTTCTATTGGCGCTCTGAGTTATTAACATTGTATGAAACAATGAATTTTTATAAACACATCTATTAATCAGAGAAAATAAGCTCTAAACGCAACTCTTACGCTTTAAAGTTAAGAAATAATGTATGATATTTGATATTTTTATTTGTGTTTAACCCCCTCCCCCCCCAAAAAAAAAAAACGGAATTGCATGTAGTATTTTAAACCTACATAATGAATTGTATGTAATGCTATGTACAGTGGCATAGCCAGGATTTTATTTCAGGAGGGGGGCTGTGTATAAAATTGCTAACTAAGTTTCAGTTATAAATAAATATCACATCGTAAACTAAGTAATGGTCAGATTTAGGAAAGGAGGGCTGCAGCCCCCCCCTCTACATTTGCACCTGGCTATAAGACTTGTTTCTCGCATTCTTACTAGTAACAGAAGTAACGAGTAACGAATACATAGTAACAGGTAGTGAGTTTAAAATAACGAATGCATACGGGTATTAATACTTTCGTTACTTTTACAGCACTATTGCGAACTACTGCTCAAAAAAAAAAAAAAAAATGGAATTGCATGTAGTATTTTGCATGTAGCATTCCATAATGAATTGTATGTAATGCTATGTACAGTGGCATAGCCAGGATTTTATTTCAGGAGGGGGGCTGTGTATAAAATTGCTCGATTCTACGTGCAGGTCCGCACTTAGAATCTGTGGATACGAGCCTGCCTTTGCTTGTGAGAAAAAACTGTTAAGCGATTTCCCGGTGTGGTGGTGGTGTAAAGATAATGTGTGGCGGCCTGTAGACTAAATGTTATAGTAGTAGTGAGATTTTTTTAGTATGAAAAGTTTTATTATTTAGTGACTGATTGATTATGCGTAAGTTTAACGAAATGTGTGAAAGGTTTTACCGTGTAAGTTTTAACATTGTGAAGTGTGGTAATAAATGTTTTTAAATTTGACTTTTGCCTTCAAAGGTAATTTAATTAGAAGATGGTCATAATCTCAAAATTCACATAACAACAGAAAATGTATCTGATAATTGTAATTATGTCAAACAAACATTTGGGATTGACTTTTTTACATAAATGAAATTATTCTGAAGAAAATATTTTTGGCCGATGTAGTTCAATTTTTTTTAAGCCTAAAGTGTATGCTTCTGGAGTCAAAATCAGTAAGATTTTCATATAAATATCACTCTATCAGAAAACAGAAATTATGCTAAGAATACACATTCCGTATGGCGAATTTTAAGGGAACACAGCTGAAATTCGTTACACTGAAAAATGAATTGAACTGTAACTACAATCAATGAGATTTTACCGTATGGTTTTCTTTGGACAGGCGTATTTTATCCGATATTCTGAAATAGTCTAAAAAGTGAAGTTCCGTGTAACTATATTTGATGCATGTGACATTCAATAAATTTCTTCTATTCATCTGATTGATGTGCATAATATATATTCTGAGTTCGTCTATAAAAGTATTTTTTTTTTTCTCTTTTCTTTTCAGGATCTCGGCTCACTCTTATGTCAGAATGGCAAGAACTAAGATTGTAATTCTAACAGTACTGTAATCATGCCCATGAAGTTTCAAGATTTAGGCAGTTTAGTCGTCATATAAAGATCGGAAAATTCTAGCATTAATTAAACATCCTAAGTGTGTTAAAATTTTAAATTAATTAATAATGGAGTGGGGGGGGAAAGTCTTCCGTTAATTGATAAAAAGCCTACAGAAGATGAATATGTATATACCGGAAGAGATTAATTCGTGTGTGTAATATCGAAAAGCATTTGTAACGCCCTCAAATTTAGAAACACATGCCTATAAGCAACGCTGAAGAAAAACCGATTGTGTGTGAAGAAATGTCATAGATTTCAATGGAACTTGCAGGAATTATCAACGAGAGTGAAAAACCACATAAGTGTGAAGTGTGTCAAAAAGAATTTTCAAACTTTTCAGGTCTTATAACTCATATTCGTATCCACACAAATGATAAACTATATGTGTGCGAGGTATGTCAAAAAGCATTTTCACGGATGTCAAGTTTATACAACCATGTTCGTATCCACAGTGATGAAAAACAATTTGTATGTGAAGTTTGTCAAAAAGCATTCTCACAGCTGGCACATTTAAATGCTCATGCTCGTATCCACACTGGTGAAAAACCGTATACATGTGAAGTATGTTTCAAAGCCTTTACACGGAAGTCAGGTCTTAAGAAACATGCTCGAATGCACACAAGTGAAAAACCAATTGTGTACGAAGTATGTCAAAAAGCATTTTCACAGATGTCAAATTTAAAAATACATGATCGTATCCATAAACGCGGAAAACGATTTGTGTGCGAGAAATGCCAAAAAGCGTTTTCACGGAAGTCGCATTTAAAACAGCACGCTAGTATCCACACTGGCGAAAAACCATTTGTATGTGAAGTGTGTCAAAAAGCATTTTCTCAGAAGGCAAGTCTTATAATTCATGTTCGGGTGCACTCATTTGAAAAACCATTTGTGTGCGAGGTATGTCAAAAAGCATTTTCACATCTGGCAAGTTTAAATGTTCATGCTCGTGTCCACACTGGCGAAAAACCATACGTGTGTGAAATGTGCCAAAAAGCATTTTCACAAACTTCAAGTCTTAAAAAACATGCTCGTCTGCACACAAGTGAAAAACCATTTGTGTGCGAAATATGCCGAAAAGCATTTTCACAGAGGGTACATTTAAAAGTTCATTCTCGTATTCACACAACTGAAAAACCGTTTGAGTGCGAAGTGTGTCAAAAAGCATTTTCACAGAGGTCAAATTTAAATGTTCATTCTCGAGTGCACACAAGTGAAAAACCATTTGTGTGCGAGGTATGTCAAAAAGCATTTTCACAAAGGACACAGTTAAATGTTCATGCTCGGATCCATACTGGTGAAAAACCATACGTATGTGAAGAGTGTCAAAAAGCATTTTCAAGGCAGTCATGTCTTGAAAAACATGCTCGCATGCATACAAGCGAAAAACCATTTGAGTGCGAAGTATGTCGAAAATTATTTTCACAGAAGGCACATTTAAATGTTCATGCTCGTATTCATACAAATGAAAAACCATATGTTTGTGAAGTGTGTCAACGTGCATTTTCGCAGAAGTCAAATTTAAATGCTCATGCTCGTATTCATGAAAGCGAAACGTAATTTGTGTGCGAGAAATGCCTAAAAGCATTTTCACAGATAAGAAGTTTAAAAATGCATTTCCGTATCCAAACTGGGGAAAAAGCCTAGTTATGTGAAATTTGTCAAGAAGTATTTAAACAGATTTCAGAATTAAAAATTCATGCTGTTGTGCAAGCTGGTGAAAATCCATTGTTATGCGAGACATGTCAATAAGCATTTTCAGAAACATCAGTTTCACTTTCACAAAACAAATGCTCTTAATTCATTCTGGCAAAAAACCAATTTTAAGTGAAGTGTGTTTAAAAGCATTGTAAAAAAAGTCAAACATGCTCATGTCCACACAAGTAAATAACCATCTGTGCACGAGATAGGCCAAAAAGCATTTTCATACATGTCAAATTTTAAAATGTATGTTTGTATCCACACTGGCCAAAAATGTATGGGGAACGACCTTCAATGGACTTTCATAGATATCAAATTTGAAAGTGCATAAGGGGACCATATTTCTAAATAGTATTTTGGGTACAAATCAAGCATTGTCCTCCAATCCAAGGAAAACTTTCGGGACACTAGAAAATATTTTTAAGGACATAACATATTACCATGTATACCAGTATATCCATGCTTTAAATCTTGACTCACTTTGATACTTAAAAATGAACTCTAATAGCTTTTTATATCAATTGTATATTCTTATTTCTAATAAATTAATGGGAGTATTTCATTCATTTATAAATATTTATTTAAACCAGAAAAATGAAAGGAACATCATGTTGAAATATTGCAATTTATTCAAAATTTAACTCTTGGCATGGTATTTGTATTTTTCAGAAGACATTGCTTTTTACATTGGCTCATTTTGTGATAATTTTTCATGAAACTTTGTACACCCTCTAAAAAAAGTATTCCAGTGCAAGAAAAATTTCGTACGTCAGTTTCATATTTAAAACATGATTCTTCATGGAAAGTGATTAATCATTAACAAAACTGAAATGGGAAATTTGGCTCATAGTTGAATACTTTATTGAATGTCTGTACATGCTACACAATAGAAACATGCACCCAATAGAAACTAACGTTTTCGGAGATCGAATTTTATTGTTTCTCTGAATAGAGGGCGCTTTTAGTAGTTTTATTTTTTTTTATTTGTTCAGTTTTTTTCTGAAAGAAATAAACTAAACGGAAACTTTCAAGGGAAAAGTACAAATCTTTAAATTCGGGGACTTTTTGTGTCCCCAAGAAGTATTTTTGAGGACAAAATGAAAAAAAGATCGAATTTCGAGGACGCATGGTCACCTTAAAAGTGCACAAGAATAGCGGAACTCACAGCCGGCCCGAGGGGCGTGCGGGGCCCCAGGCGAAGCGCAAGAGCGGGGCCTCTTCTCTATAATGTCTTATGAGATAGCAGTAAAAAGGCCCAGGAGCGGGGCCTTAGGCAATCGCCTACATTCGCACCCCCCTTGGGCCGACCCTGCAGAACTGAAAGTGTTTCTAATTTTCAAAAAGGTCTTTCACAAGCACGTCAAGTCTTGAAAATCCTTGAAACACCATTTGTGTGAGACGTTGCCAAAAAGCATTTTTACAGATATCAAGTTTAAAAACAGATCAATGGTATATGAAGTGTATGAGAAACCATATAAACGAATGTAAAATTTTAGAGTGCATGTCTTCAAACGTCATGAACATGTGCACAATGACGGCATTTGTTTCGTAATTGCAGTATCAGGATGTTCCCTCTCAGAGTGGTAGCAACGTCATTGCCGCTCCTGTTACTGTTTGAATTTGCACCCCTTAGACATTACTCACTATTATGTAGGAAGAGTCTGCAAAGTACTAAAATCTGTCGGTTGACCCCAAGAATAGCTCTCGCCAAGGAGTCTGCCAGTCTGTTGCCGTGGAAACAAGTCTCATCCCATTTTCGACAGGGGAGAACTGGGAAGAAAAATGACATGAAGTGTGAGGTTATCTTCATTCCGTGAATTCCTATCGCATTCAAACCCCCCTCCACCCTCCCCCCCAATTGGAAATCGACAGGTCCAGTTTGCTACAGCAACCAACACTAACCAGATTTGTTGGCAGAAGCTATTCTTGTGATCGACAAACAGTACACCCATCTGAGACTAGCTCTCCTGGCTACGGTTCTACCCCCCCCCCCCCTCCCCAAGACAGAAAAAAAAAAATATCTGAAGCACTAGTGGGACATGCTAGAAGATCGTCCCCCCCCCCCTCCTTTGGAAAATGCTGACTAATCTAACATGTTAAAAAACTGACTTACAAGCTAAAATTCATATTATTGGCTAATTTTGGCTCGGCGAAATATTAGCATTCGACAAAAAAATTAATTTCTGGTCTGCCTAGTAATTTACCGTTAAAGAATTTTTTCTATAAAATTTCAGTGTAAGAGGTGGAGGGAAAAAAAATTAAACAAAATTTTTTTTTAATTTCTTTTTAGCATTTTTCAAAAGATTTCATTATTTTCTCGTATAGGAATATTTTCCAAAAAAGAGTTTTAATCTAACAAAATCTTTTTTCAACAAAATATTGATTCATTGAATAATATTTTCTTGATTTAACTAAATTCCCCAGCTAAAAAGAAATGCCAGCCAAATTTTTGTTGAATTCTAAACATCCATTTATTCTCCATTACTTACTCGGAATATTTGAAGTGTGTTCTCGATATCCCACGCAGAAGCTGTTCTAGTCTTGTCTCATCTCTCAAATCCTTTTTAAGTAAGGGCACATGGAATATATAACTTGCATGGAATATATAATGTTCAATTATTGGCCTAAAAATTTGAGCAGGCTTAGGCGATTACATACGCAAATAATTCTATTCGGTTGGAAATATATAAACACTGAAAATATAGCATTTAAAATGCAAACAAAAGTGGTTTGGCTGCAATAAAGCTTCAGTTTTTTGCCTTTTTGTTAAATGTGTGTGAGATTTTTTTTTTTTTTTTTTAATGCTTTGGTACACTTTTCTAAAAACCTGTTTCAAGGAAACAGTTAAAACATTCCAAAATTATTTAATTAATTTCTTTCTTTAAAAATAGTCACTAGAGATCTGAGTGAAAAAATTTTTTAATTAATTTTTTTTTGTTCTTTAAATTTTAGAATTTTTAAAGTTTTGTAGTAAAATATTCTTAATTTTATTTCTTTTTAGCTAAAATGAAAATGGCTTCTTATTACTCTATGACAAGTTTTCTGGTACCATACCAAATTTTAAGATAATAAGCTCAGTAGTTTTCTTGGAAATTAAAAAAAAATAATTTATTTATTTATTGTTTATAGAATTTGAAATTCATTTTTAGAATTTTTAAAGTTTTGTTGTAAAATATTTTTAATTTTATTTCTTTTTAGCTAAAATGAAAATAGATTATTATTCTCAGACATGTTTTCTGATACCTTACCAAATTTTAAGATGATAAACTCAGTAGTTTTCTAGGAAAGTGTGTACCAAACTGGCATACTGTTCAAAAAAGAATTTAATTAAGATTATTAAATTTACGTAATGAATCAATTTTTTTTTTTAAATTTTATATGGACTATAATGTGTTTATGTACAGTGAACAAAAAATTTCATTTCTATCCGTGTTTTTAAAATAAAATACATGATGTTAAATGTTTTGCAAAAACTGTCTCTTTACTCGTGTAGATGTTCCGTTATGTCCGTGGTTACACTCCTAAATCTATAGAACGCACAGCGCTTTTTCAGTGCGTAACGAAACGACATTTTGTTTTTAAAGAAATAAATTTACCTGCTGTTACCTGGAAAACATGCTGCAAGATTGTCATTCCATTGGCGTAACAGAGGGGGGGGGGGCTAGGGTGGGCTAAGCCCACCCTAGGACAACAATTAGCTCACCCTAGAAAAGTTGTAACCTTTTTCCTATAAGTGGTAAGAATGAACTAGTTACATCAAAAAATTCATTAATTTGAAAAGTTGAAAAAAAATTGCAAAAGATCATATTGTAAAGTTCTAACTAGCTGTTCCACTTCTAGCGATTTTTTCGAGGAAACAAGTAATGAGATTCTCCTCCCCATACTGAGACTGAGTGCCAGAGGTCAAGGAAAATCCCTTCTTGGGACCATCTTTTTTACTTTTTTTTTCTCTTGCTGACCGGGCGCTGGGTGATAAGTGAATATAAGTGAACGGACTTCATTGAAATGACGGAAGAGAGCGGTGAGGTATGGTTTCATCAATGAGAATTGAGAAATGTACTCATCTACATCTACCTCACTTTGATAGAAGACCTTTGCTGTGGGCCCGTACTTACCTTGAATATATACTAGGGATCGATCAATACCACATTTTCGCCCATGACCGATACCGATACTTTACCTATAAATTCATTTTCAGAAATAGCCGATACCGATACTTTACATAATTTAATGTCATTTAAACCTATACATCTGTATTCTGGGCAGTTTTTGTAACGAGAGTGTAGTTCTCGTTAAAATGAATAACAGCATGATGAAATTTGATCCCAGTCGAAAACATTTAAAAGAAAAAGCAGTGGATATATATTGAAGTGTGAATTTACAGTAGTTCTAGTCTTTCTTTTCAATTCAATCATGCCGACAAGTGGCCAAATTTATAAAAAGCTGAGCACTGGGAAGCGTCTTAGTGTGCAGGTTCGGAATTCTTTCTCGTCGCATGGCTGTCGATCTAGTGGTCTAGAGTTTTGGGCGATTTTCTCCAGATGTTAAGTGAATATGCGTTAGACTCCCTTAAAAAGTCCTCCGCCCAAGCCCCCTCCTATAAATAGATGCCCCTCATTTAGGCTTGACAGTACACAAACACAGGGGGGGGGGAGTTAAAGAGATATATTAATAAGAGAATCCATTTCCAGTGCCGACTGGTGCAAACATTTAAATCAATTTTTCTCAACCTCTATTTTGTCGCCTAATTGTTGCTATTAGCCAGATAAAAGGTTTCCACATTAGACCCAAAACAGCTTCCTGCTTGCTCTTACTATATGTGTCTTTGTTTTTGGTTCATGCCTCGATTTTGTGCTTACAAAAGTAAACACATGAAATTTATTCAACTTCAAATCTTGCAAGTTTTATTTCGATTTTCTTTAATTACAATTCTTTCAGATATGAAAATATTTTTTAGATTACTTAAACTGCATTAAATTGTGATAATGTATGAACTGTACAGTATTACGTAAGTACATATGCATTTAGATATTGTTCATTAAATACGCATGTAAATTCTTCCTTTAAATTTCATAAGTTCATAGTAATTAATGGTTTTATTTATCTGCTCCAATTATTTAACCACTAAGTGAATTATTAAATGTTTTAGCAAAATTTCTTCTTAATATGAACTAATATGATCATTTTTAAGTTGTTTTTGAAAATCCGAATATTTTGATTCTCCGGACAGGGTTAAGTCACGATTGATCGGGAGGATCCATGTATTTGATCTTTTCCGTACGAAGAACAGGTACACACCGATTATACCTTTGTTTTCCTTATATATAAACCAAATACTTATTCACAAGAAATATGTTTTTTACCCAGAAATTTGAAATAAACTAAATAATAATTAGTATTAATAATTATACTAATACAGCTTCAATTTTTTAAATTAACAATATAAATAATTATTAGATATTGATAATTATTACACTTCTCAAAACAGAATGTACACAAATCCTACGTTCTCTCATTAATCTGATAGATAATAAAATCATTAAATGTTTGATAATTCGTACTTTTGATAGTGTTTAATGTTTTAAAAATGAATCATTTAACTTCTGGACCAACATGATTAAAGTTCAAGGGATTCGCCAGTTTTCAAGTCACTGCCAAAAAGTGAACTCCTTTGCGACACAAAAAAACGAATAAATTGTTTTTACATATAGGTTTCATTTATAATTTTAGTATCATTAATTTTGTCATTGAAACAGCTACAATATGAAGAACAATATTTTTGCTGGTTTTCAAGCTACGCCTTGGAGGGTCTAAATAAAAGATGCTTAAAAATGACGAGATTAAATGAAGGTTAAAGAAAAATCCAATAATGATAAGCTAAATCCAATTTTCAAGTCTGAAAGAAATAGAAACAAATTCCTGAAACGTATTTCGAAGGCTGAAATATTACACTTTAACACATATATAGGCAACCACGGACCGGATGTGGCCCGCCACTGCTTTTGATGCGGCCCGCGGAATATTTGAAAACTTCGTATAAACCATTCATATCATATATAAATCCTAATTATACTGCCCGCCACTTCGCTAAAATCAGCAAGTTTGGCCCGCGACTTCGCTAACATCCTAAAGTTTGGACCACAACTTTTCAAAGGTTGCCCATGCCTGCTTTAACAGTTTAAAGGTGGTCATTCCCTGAAATATCAAACGATGTCAAGGACCGTCTCCCCCATCAATTTTGATATCTATATCATACCCAAGCCGAATCAGATGTCCTTGCGCCAACTTTTTAAAATAAAAATTTAAAGCATGTCTCTTAAGCGTAAAATCTATATCAAGAGCTAGACTTTCTCCAACGATATCAAAAGCCTATATATACAGTAGAATCTCCCTATAACGAAGTCTCCTTACAACGAATTTCTCCCTATAACAAAATTTTTCATTGAAACGTAACTTTAAGGCTTAAATAACACTGTAAACATTCTCTACATACCGAAGAGCTTATCTTCCAATAGCGAATATTTCAGATTTACCCTTTTTTTTTGTTGTTAGTTTGTTAGTTTTGAAGAAAATTTTAATTTTTGAACAGACCACTTAGTGGAAGAGTAACAGATGATAAAAATGGAGGCCAGGAAAGTGAAACTGACTCCGATAATGAAGACACTTCACCAGCGCCAGATTATGATGACCAACAGGGGCACCGGGCATTGATAGATTTGGGGGCCCCCAATCTATGAAATTTGTTATATTTTTCATAAAATTTTGATATAAAAAAGAATATTTCAGAAAAACATTTAAAATTAGGGGCCCTTTCAGTCGGGGGCCCTGGGCAAAGTCCCGATTTGCCCATATAATAAGGGCCTGCGCTTCACGACCAAAAGCACATCAAACTTTAATGCTCCAACCTTTCAAAACCATTAAAAAGAGGTTTCCAAATGGAAGAAAATGTACCTCACTCTATTTTCAGCGGACTTTTAAAATGTAAATATTTTTATGAAAATTTAAAATCACAGAATGCAAAACAATGTAAAATAACGGAATTGTGAAGTAAAATATACGTAAGTGCATTACATATTTTATTCTCTAAATTCGTGGATTGCCTTTACTTTTGAACATTTCATTTATACAATGAAAATTAAGAAACCGTAGGTTTAACAAATTTATAATAAATACCAATTTATTTTTAATTGACAGTCATAATTTAATACTTTTAAACATCGAATTAACTAAAAAGTTTGTAATATTTGCTGAAATAACTGCAAAAATCTCTAATCTCTGTACAACGAAATTTTCTCTATAGCGAATTTTTTAACTGGAACCGAGCGAGTTCGTTATAGGGAGATTCAATTGTGTGTATATATATATGAATGAACTCTTTTTCGAGTCCACACAGTGAGAAAATAAACGTTTATAAAACTGAAGTAAAATTATAGCCTTCCTCTCGACATTTGTTTTTTGCAATCCTTGGAGATAGCGTATTTAGTGTTGGGCACCAATTCAAAATAATTTAGAAGAATAGACGATTGTCCTGTTAAACTGTCATCTAACGGTTCTTCGTCCATAATTTCGACCACACTTGGTGATACGACATCCATTTAGCGATGGTTAGAATAAAAAATAAAAACACAGTTCGAGAGCACTCCCACAAACAAATGTGCCAATGAAACGACGCCTCTCATCTCATTACCAAAATACTAAGATTCTAGAATGGTGTTGCAACTGCGTGATTTCTTCTGAAAAGCGAGGTATCGGTGAAAATGGATGAAAGCAACAGAAACCGATACTTTCCCGATACTTTTAGAATCGAAAGAACCGATACCTAAAAAAATAGGAGGTATCGACGCCGATACTATCGGTCGATCCCTAATATATACCTAAAAACACGGGACTAATAATAGGAGGTTTAGTTGTAAGCTTGACTATAACCTTTTTGTGCCCAGAGACTTTTGAAATTTTAAGCCCCCTATATATTGCTGGCTCAATTTTTGTGGCCTTGTACATAGCTTTAAACTCAATTTTGGACTTATTTGTATATGTGTGCCCAGGGCACGTGCCTTCAGTGCCCATGCAATAATCAGGACCTGGTTGTTAAGTTCTAAAGGAGGTTGTGGGTCGAAAATCTTCTCTGAGGCGTGCGGTCATTAACAGTTAGTGAGGAATCATGTTTTCGTAAGCTGTCTATATTTAGGAGTATATTCTTTCTACTGTTGAAGAGATTTCTGTAATTAGAAAATGTCAGTGAAACATACAGAATTTTTTGGGAGAAGGGGCTAATTTCTAAGATAAAACTCATTTGACTTAAACTGTACAATAAAGTAAAATTTTGCACTTAAACTTTTTTTTTTTTTTTGGGGGGGGGGGGTGGAGAAGGGTGAAGCCCCTAGCCCCTACCTTGGACAAGACACAGGAAATTGGCTGTTCAAAATTTTTGGTGGTTTCGGATAATAGGAATAGTTTTGCAGGAAAAGTAATGTGTGCAGGATTAGGACTAAATAATGCACTTAACTGTATACGAGTTATTGTTAAGATTTTGACCATATTACTGTTGAAAGAGTAAAATCAAAATGATAAAATTATTGATGCTTTTGCCAGTGTGTCGCCAACCATATTGAACATCTTCCAGCGGAACTGCAGACCAGCATCTAGATGTGTATTGTTACTGACATAAAACACTTATAAAATGAAGAATAAATGAGCTTTATGTCAGGTAAATGCAGTTTTGAAAAGTTCGACCAAACAAATGTGCGTTTTACGCGTAGCATTATTCTGCGAACTAATGAGAACCATGTGCAAATTAATATTAAGGTGTCTTTTCTTACTAAATAGATAATGAACAACTTTGTAGATGCCTTTTTTCCCGTACTCTGACCGTTTTTGAGATAAAAACGTTAACTTCGAATTTATCCAACAAGTGGCGCTGTAAGCGGTTCAAATTGCGTAGCGCACGGCAACTTTACTATGCCTAGACCTTACTTTTATGACTATAGCTCTGGCCGTCCAGAAATAGCGGACTTTAGCAGGTACACTGTATGTACATGTATTTGCTTAGACTCATCAGAAGTTTAAGAGATTTATAAACTTTTGTGCCCTTGAAAGCTGTTAATAACTGAGCAGAGGACTTTTAGAAACACGAGCTTAAGATGCACACATTACCCACCGATGCACGGTGGTCTTCGGGAGTACTTTGAAAATCAAACGCGCGATCTGGCATTCAAATCACGGATGCCATGTATTTTTGTGCTTTCTTTTCAACATCAGACAAAAAGAGTAATTAGTGATTTTTATAATTTAAATTTATTATTAAAAGAAAACGCTTCCAAGAAATGCTTTCTTCGTCTCCCCTCCCCTCATAAAAAAGATTTAAATTTTTTAGCCCAGACCATTAGAATTAAGAATTTAAGAAGTTTTAAAGGAACTGTAACTAGTTTATCGTGTACAAATAAAATTTGTTAACTCCACGCTCTTTTTTCTAAGAATTGATAAATTTTATAAGAACAAAATTTCTACTGCTTGACGGCAGTGGTGTTACTGTAAAACATTTTATTTAATAAAAAGTAATACAACTTATGATTTTTCTCCCTGTATGGTCTAATTTTGCTAACCGCAATTTTACTGGTTTTAATTTTATTGTAAGAAAATCGAGCAACTTACCATCTAAACTTAAATGCACAGACGTGGTGTTAAAAATATTTTTTTTTTTTCTAATGGCCGGCCTCTGCCTTGACGGCTTTGGCCACTACTAAGGCCGGAATTCTTGGTCTCTTCATTATGGAGGCACCTAGTAGGTGGACCAACGTCACCCTCTATGAAGGGACGGACACATTGACAACCACGCCCAGTCGGGGATGGAACCCCGACCGCCGGGAGTTGAACCCGAAACCGTAGTACGGTGCTTTACCCACCATACAACCGGTCCAAGGTGTTAAATATAAAAACTGTTAAAAATCGCTAACTTTAGTTGGTAAAAAGAAATTACATTATCTTTTAATTTTTTTGTAAATTATTTTAAGGAAAAAGTGACTTTTACAAAAATTATGAAAATTCACAAAAATAGATGTTGAAATTCACAAAAATAAACAATTTTTACAAAAATGAAACCCTGCAAATAATTCCTGAATAGACCTCTACTTTATAGTCGATATTATGTTAAACATGATTATATATTTTTTAAAATTTTAAACATCAATTATATGGCCTCGAAATCATTCTAGAAACATGTAAACACCCTCTGTTCTTACGGCAGTTAGAACACGGACGGACGGACAGACAGACAAACTTATATCATAAACACTTTTCAGAATTGTTGAAAAGTACTGAAAGTAAATTAGAGTTACTTACAATATTTAAGAAATTACGTTAATTCCATAATGAAAAAATCAGTCAACCATAAATGTTAGGCACAAAAAATTCAGTGTTCAGGACTTTTTGCTACCACCATATATTTTAGTTAAATTTCGTTTTTCATTTAATTAATATTTAATGTTATAACTACTCAGTTTTTTTCACAAAATAAAACTTTTAGTTACCGCTGCGGTAAAAGTAATGTGCAGTATATAATGCCGCACATTATATTTCCTTCTTTTTTTTTCATTTTTTAAGTATGCTCCTGAAAATACTCCCATAGTTCTAAAACGTAAATTTGATATTTCACCAGAGAAAATTCGTTAAACACTCAATTTATCGCCATTCTATATTTACTAGCGGCCAGGGGCGTAGCCAGAAAATTTTCATGGGGGGGGGGGGGTTACGACTACTACAACTCACATATGCATATATGTGTATGATAAGGGAGTGAAGAATATACATTTTCAATGGCAAAAAATTAATCATTGGGGGGTTATGACCCCCCTAACCCCCCCTCCCTTGGCTACGCCCCTGCTAGTTGCCTTGGGCGACCAATTTTGGCCGTCGATGGCCGCTTCGCGGCCAAAATGTGCAACCTAGGGCACACGCGCCGCTTCGCGACCGAAATTTGCAACATATTAAAATAATTCTATAACTAACTTTTTCGTTTAAAATCGATACTTTAATAAATACAATTGTTAGTAGCAAAATCTCTTTGAACGGGCGGCTGAGGAGATTACCGTTGAAGAGAAAAATAACCTATAGATATTTATCACTACATTCATATGCAAATTAGTAAAATAGAAATTATAATGAATGGTTTTATATAGTTTTTTTACTATAGTAAATTAATAAATTTGGTTAGTTAAAATATGGCCTCGAAATCATTTTGAGCAATTGTAAAATTATTTAATCCTTTTGAATATTAATTTTTTTTTTTTTTTTTTTTTTTTTTTTTTTTTTCAGTTTTATTGAATGATTCATATAATTTGTAAATAAATTAGAAGTACTTTACTGAATAAGCAATTAATTATACATGAATTTTGTATTAAATTATTCCTCAGGTAAAGCAGAAATCTGCAGTAAAACGGACATTTTTAATGATTTAGTTAACAATATAACTGATATATGTCGACACCAAACAATCTGTTGCGCTTTTTCTCTCATCGATCTACGCAAGAGATTATGTTCCGTCATTTTTATTTTCTCAAAGAATCAAGATATGAATCGTTTGATCGCTTCTGTCTTTACTTTTTCAAGGCGTGATATCTCGCTAGATATTTAAAGTTGAAAGTAGCTGAAAGTTTTAAAAAAGTTAATTTTTTAGAGATCTTTCGAAGTGTACAAAAAGTTTTTTGCTTTTAGTTAGAGATAAAAATGTCATTTTTATCAAAATTTCAACATGGCGACAGGTGACCCGTAGCGATGAGTCGAGCCCGGAAGCAGGATATCAGAACTCTTAAAAATGTTTAAATTTTGAAATTGATTTTAACTTTTTTTATTTTTTCAAATCGCTTCTCTGTCTACTTAGCAAATTTCGAAGTAGGGTAAAATTTTTCCAAAGGCGCTTTGGGAACGGGGGGGGGGAGATTTTCTCTGTGAGGGGGCAGTGCCCCCCCCCTTGGGTAAAGGCTTGCTACTGTGGGACGTATAATAAACTAATTCTAATTAATAATAATATACTAATGCTAACTTCCATATAACAATTACTGCTAACTTACATATAATAGATAAATAGGGCTGTAGCCCACCCTAGAAAATCTGGCCAGTTACGCCAATGAAGATTGTATATTAAACTACAAACTGCCGTTCGATGGAGTTGCCCCGTTCTTTCAAGAAACCCTTCTTCAGTTGTTCCCAATAGTGAGTGTGTTTCCACAATTGAGACAGAACAATTTTAGAATCTATTTTAAAGACATCTTCATATAAAGAGTAAAAACGTGATTTTCTATCCTCTATGTGAGTGTATGTGCCCCATACACTCATGAATAATGTACCAGATTTGAGCCTTTTGTCATACAACGTCACAGAGATATCTTTTAAGATAGATGATCGGTCTATACAGGATTTTGAATGTAAACGTTTATTGCTAGAGTGGAAAAAAAGATTTTCTTGTCCGATCCCTGAAATGCGTGATTTTTTTTTTTTTTTTTTTTTTTTTTTTTTTTTTTTTGTTCGGGAGCCATGGAAAAGTGGTTTAAGTCAGCGATATATTTATCTTCTTATTTCTGACACTTATTAAGGTATATTTCTCAAATTTTGTATGTCACCTCATGAGAGTTTGCGGTACATTTTACTAATTGGAAATTTTTTGTACGGGGGTCGTACGCAAATTTAAAAAGTGTAACTTTTTGAAAATGAACGAGAGGATTTTTTTCTTAAAAGAATCTTATTCACGACCTTATTTTGAGCATTTTTTCAATTTACACTGCCCGCTTATCTCTAATAGATGAAGAATTAAAGCCCGTTACCACCTTTTAGTGACACCCTGTATAATGTGAGCTCCAATTATTTTACAGACTTATTAAGCATTCGAAAAGAGTCTTTTGTATTCATAGATAAATAAAATATTTCGATGTAACGTTTGTCAGTAATCATTCACATTCAGACATTACACATTCGTCCATCGAGCATTTTCTGTTTTTGCTAACCGTGTTTACTCGCGTAATAGTGGCACTCCCCCCCCCCCCCCCTCCTCCCAATTTTTCATGCTGAAAGTCTAGGCCCGACTATTATGCGAGGAAATCTACTACGTAATATTGTTGACTCTAAAGCTAAAACATTACGGTTATATTAATAAATTACTAACTTACCAAATGCTTTCAGATTATTTGACGTTTATTAAAGTCTTTTCGTCAGTTGCTCACAAAAAAAGTTTTCTTTTTAAAGTTATATTTTTACGTGAATGCAACTTTTATGAAGGGAAAATATTTTTACGATTTTAACGGGGGGGGGGGGGGGGGCGACTATTATGCGAGGGTGGCTATTACGCGAGTAATCACGGTATTAGGCTGGACGTTCTCTCCTTTTTCATCTTGCCATCGCTTGTGTTGCATTTGTAGACCTTATTTTAAAAAACTCTGTTGAGCGTCTTCTTTTACGGGAAAACATATATTACAGGCTATATGATCATCGCTGTCATTGACAATATTTTAATGTGCTGATGTTTATTAAGGGAAACATGCATTTAATTCAAAATAATGATCAGTAACTGATTACTACTTTTCGCTAGGTTTATGTTTTTTGGGTTTCCTTCCTAAAAGCATCATAAGCTTTATACTACGTTAGACTCAACGGCAGGACAAAGTGG